>JACXGM010009105.1:13653-28366 GCA_016801145.1 Umbra pygmaea | reverse complement strand
TGTGTGTGTGTGTGTGTGTGTGTGTGTGTGTGTGTGTGTGTGTGTGTGTGTGTGTGTGTGTGTGTGTGTGTGTGTGTGTGTGTGTGTGTGTGTGTGTGTGTGTGTGTGTTACTGTGTATGTTACTGTGTGTGTTAATAGTTGTGTTACTGTGTGTCTGTTTCTGCTTGTGTGTTACAGGGTGTGTGTTAATGTGTGTGTGTTTCTGTGTTTGTGTTATCAGAGAGACACGTTGGAGATGGTTGGTGAGACAGTGAGCGGGATGGCTCGATGCCCTTATGACCCCAAACATGCCAACGTTGCCTTGTTTGCAGGTACACAATCGTTTCCTTTTTATTTGTTTTTGGCTTTCATTTTGTCTTAATATATTGCAAGGCTTGCTTTTGACTGAGTCTGTTTAACCATCCACGGTAAAGCCTTCAGATGATGAACGATCTACTGGAACAAGGAGAGACTTGACTACCCTGATAGTGTTCATGATGAATATGTTTGTTGTGTTTGCTGTCTCTCTTTTTCGCTCACTCGCTCTCTCTCTCTCTCTCTCTCTCTCTCTCTCTCTCTCTCTCTCTCTCTCTCTCTCTCAGAGGGCAGTCTCTTCACTGGTACTGTAACAGATTTTCTGGCGATTGATGCTGTGATCTATCGTAGCCTAGGCGACAGCCTGGCTCTCCGTACTGTGAAGCACGACTCCAAATGGTTCAGAGGTACGCTGAAATCACATCTGCTTGCAAGTGACTGGCTCACACGTCTCAGATGAAGACCTCAGCATGTTCTCTAGATCACACAACCACTGTGCTCTACCCTAATCCTCAAACCTGCTCTCTCTTACTACTTAAATCCTTAAGTCCTAAAATTGGGTAGAAAAAGGTTGTAGGCTAGCTGTAGGTGCCTGGGTACTACTTTCATGCAGTTGCATCCTGTACTTTATCCAGTCCAGTCAGAACAGACTAACAGATCAAGGACATGAAATCCCTGTCAGAGAGCCAGAGACAGACAGTGATGAATAAATAAGTGCTCTGTGTTTGTCACTGATGATGAATTAAACAGGGCATGAATGTTTAATGGCTGACCCAGGGCGTGTGCTACATATTGATGTGGTGTTGTTGTTGCTAAAGGGGGCGGTCAGGTTATAGATATATGCAGACATAGAGCTGTAGTATGCTCCACCTGAGGGCTTCACCTGCAGATTGACTGGGGGGTGAAGGTATGTGGGGGTTACGGCATGTCTCTCTCATTTCTTAGAACCTTTCTTTGTGAGTGCGGTGGAGTGGGGACCTCACATATACTTCTTCTTCAGAGAAATGGCCATGGAGTTCCATCACCTAGAGAAGGTACAGTACACACACACACACACACACACACTCACACCCACAGTAATGGTGAATAAACATAACATACAGTGTATGATTTAATAATCACAGTGAAACAAAACGTGTGTGTGTGTGTGTGCAGGTGATGGTGTCTCGTGTCGCTCGTGTGTGTAAGGGAGACATGGGAGGCTCCCAGAGGGTTCTGGAGAAGCAGTGGACGTCGTTTCTCAAGGCCAGGCTGAACTGCTCTGTTCCCGGGGACTCCCATTTCTACTTCAACCTGCTCCACGCCACCAGCCCCATACTTAACATGAACGGCAGGGACGTCATCCTGGGTCTGTTTTCCACACCACCAAACAGGTAAACCATCATGCAGAGATATGCACATCATACTTCCTGTTCCCATTCAACCCATACTTTTTCTGCTCCTAATCCTCTCCCATCTCCCTCTATCTCTCTCTCTATCCCTCTCTCTCTCTCTCTCCCTCTATCTCTCCCATCTCCCATCTCCCTCTCTCTCTCTCTCTCTCTCTCCCTCTCTCTCTCTCTCTCTCTCTCTCTCTCTCTCTCTCTCTCTCTCTCTCTCTCTCTCTCTCTCTCTCTCTCTCTCTCTCTCTCTCTCTCTCTCTCTCTCTCTCTCTCTCTCTCTCTCTCTCTCTCCCTCTCTCTCTCTCTCTCTCTCTCTCTCTCTCTCTCTCTCTCCATCTTTCTCTGTCTTCCTCCTCCTCCATCTCTCTCTGTCTTCCTCCTCCTCTTTTCTACCTGTTAGTATCCCAGGGTCTGCAGTGTGTGTCTTTGACATGCAGCAGTTGGCTCGGGTGTTTGAGGGAAGATTCAAGGAGCAGAAATCTCCCGAGTCCATCTGGACACCCGTACCTGACGAGCTTGTGCCAAAACCTAGGTACCTTCAACAGCAATTCATATATCTCCGCCTTTGTATTATTGTAATGATGTAGTTTTTTCATATACTATTATAATCTCATGACATTTGTCCCTGTTCTCTCTTCGTAGGCCGGGTGGCTGCACCGTGCAGGGCTCTCCGTTTAGCTCGTCTAAAACCCTTCCAGATGAGGTGTTGAATTTTGTTAAGACTCATCCCCTGATGGATGAGACCATACCCCTGGTTGGGCATCGACCATGGGTCGTCAAGACAATGGGCAGGTAGCTATGGCAGCGGATAATATCCAAACACACTGACCACTTAGGGAGTGTTCACCCTGAAATGTAGCATACTGCTGCATACTCCAGAAGGGATCTAAATATGTTTTTCATTTATATAGTGCACAGGTTTTCTGTCTCACATCCCATCTTCCCCTCGACATCACCCCTCTCTGCAGGTACCAGCTAACAGCCATGGTGGTGGACACAGAGGCTGGACCTTATCGGAACCGTACCGTGTTATTCCTGGGCTCCACCCGAGGGACGGTCCTCAAATTCCTCATCTTCCCCAGTGGAGATGACGTGGCTGCACACAGCAGTCTGTTCCTGGAGGAGGTGGAGGGATTCAACCCTGAGAAGTGAGGAAGGAGTTTGGACACACTCCCTTGTGTCCGCCGCAGTCTGCGATGAACAGTTTTACCCACAATGCTTTCGTGCCACCGCTCTTTTTGGCAATGCAAAAATCATGCAGCTAAACCTGCGTCTCCGTGTGTAGGTGTGGGGAGGACTCTGTCTCGGCCAGACAGCTGTTGTCTCTGTCTCTGGATCGTCTCAGTCACACCCTGCTCCTGGCCTTTCCCTCCTGCCTGGTCCGGCTGCCAATAGCACGCTGCCACCTGCACTCACGCTGCATGAAGTGAGTCTCACACACACAAACATGCACACCCACTGTCATACACACACAACCATCATCCTCAAAACTATGTTGAAACCTAACCCACGGCCCTAACACTAATATGTTGCCTAGAAGCTGCCTGACCTCCAGAGACCCTTACTGTGGTTGGTCCAGAGGCAGCACGTGCGCCTTTCTCAGACCAGGCACACGGTAAGCACAGATTTGGGGTTAGACAAGCCACATCACTCTGTTCCTCTATTATGTGTTCTGTAATAACCTGCTCATTTGCAATCAATTTCAGGCTGCCATTTCAACAAGACATTGACTATGGCAACTTCTCCCACCTAGGAGACTGTGATGGTAGGTACACTGCAGCACTCTGGGTACAAGCTGTACTCTTTCACCTGATCCATGCTCCCCCTGGTGGTTGGCTGATGTAATAACGGTTGGCTACACAGTGGCGTTTAGCAAACGCGCTTAACCAGGGCGATGTACAGTTAGTGTCATTTAGCAGTTCACATTGGACAGTGTAAGATGTCTTTGACGTAAATGCAAATCAGTCCGAAAATATTTGTTCAGTTTTTAATTTACATGATTTCAGATCTCAATCTCAATTTATATAACGTAAAAGTGATCAATGTTCATTCACAGTATATTGTATGTTTGGGTTCATGTTTGTATTGTATTTGCATCTACAGTGGTGACAGAGATAATGTTTTTCCGCCTGTCAGTAACATGATTAGCCGGTGCGAAATCAGTCAGTGCTTTGATTTCCCACTGGCTCAGATCGCTGTCCGTCAGACGCCTCACAGCATGGCAGCATTTAATTGGCTTCAATAAACGCATTTTGAATGGTTGACAGAGGAGTAAATGTCTTGATCATTGAAGTGAATTCGTCTGGTTCATAACCACGCCCTCCCACAGGATTAAGCCATATTCTGAGTGTTCAGCTGTCATCCACTGTCTGCTGGAAGTACTTCCCAGAAAAACATGTACAAAGGGAAAATAATGAAAACTCAGTATGCAAAGCTCAGTGTTCCTCAAATCTGAGAATCTGGTATGGAATAAGATACCATTTTCAACTTTGATACATTTCCTTGTTTTCTTACAAACACATTTCAAATCTGTCAATTAGGAAAGCTGCTTCTCATGAGCCAACTGTTAAGGATCTGAAAACTATTCCAGCTCTAATTTAACACTGTAGTAGTTTGGATTTTCAATTGTTTGGAAAGTTCTTATTCCAGAAAAATATAGAACAATTTAATGTTCAGAACCTGTAATATATTTCAAAAGTCTAAATCTAAAATATTTTGTTCTCATCCATGCTATCAGAGATTCAGCAAGCAAGGAATATGTTCCTCAAACAAAACAGTGCATATTCCTTTAATATTATACTCGAAAATGTTGTATTTAAGCCAAGTTGGTCAGTTTACTGCAGAGACAGCCTTTTCCATAGAGAGTGGTCAAAGCTTTGAGTCAAACCCCAGTCCCAGGACCTAAAAACGCTTGGCAGTCATGGTCTGTCTGTACGGATGGTGCTGATCAAACCGGTGGAAATATGTACTGAAATAAATGACGTTTTCACAGAGAAACTCACTGGCCCCCTGATCACATCACATAATGGAAACTGTGAGCAGACTTGGTCTGCTTTAGTGTTTTCTTCTGTTCCTAATGACAAGTGGAGCTCTGAGCCCAGCCAGCCGAACCCCAAGGATGTGCTGGAGAAAACAGTTGTTAGATGTTAACAAAAAGAAAAACAGAAAAGACGTTCATTTTCTGCTATGATGTGATGAATGTTTTGATATATTACAGTAACGCAGACTAGAATGATGCGCTTTGATAATACAGTATATCCCTAAAGAGGAAAGATTATGTGATCTTGTTGAAATAGAATTTGAGACCCATTTAGGTTTTTGTATTTCCATCTATATGATGACATGAGCTGTGCTTCTGTTTGATGAAGTGCCTGGTGCTAGCTACAGGATTAACACAGGCTTGAGGCTTTTACAGAATGGGAGTTTTTGACATAGTACCATTTATTTTCAGATTCTGGGGGGAAAGGACCAGTATAAAAAAAACAACTCGGTATTGCTAATTTAAACATGTATGGTCTTGTGCTCCTACCTGTTATCAAGACAGGTCATATGGAAATACTATCAATCAATCAATCAATCATACAGGAAAAATACTTTTGATATCCAGTAAATTGTGGTTAAATTATTGTAAAAGTGACAGCAACGAAAGCATGGAGACATAAATCATAAATAAAAGCAGAGTTGGCACAAACAGGTGGACTGTAGTGAAAGACTGCATGGTGGTCTGTGTTCTAATGGTGATTTTATATGTGGCCACAAGCCTCATGTCTCCTGTAACGCCCCCACAGGTGTAATCCAACAGAGCCTGCTGATCGAGCCTGAGAGTCTAGTCTCCCTCAACCTGCTGGTGGCGTCCGCAGTCTCCGCTTTCACCATCGGGGCGGCGCTGTCGGGCCTGGCTGTCTGCTGGATCATGGCCCACAAGCCGGGCAACCGTCGTCATGGTAATAACCCCCCCCAGTCTAGCATCCAGCGCCGGGAGAGAGGGATGCTGACGTCAGGGGGAGGGACAGGGGGGTCGGTGCTCAGTGTGACTCGCCAGGGAGGAGGGGACAGGCCCTGTTCCCAGGGAGGGGACACCCTGTTTGTGATGCCCAACGGATGGGTGAAGTCAGGGGAGCTGGACCCGGGGTTCCTGCCTACTCCGGAGCACACCCCCCAGCAGAAGAGACGGGGGCTCAGGCTCTCCGACTCTGGGTCAGGGGGTTGGGATAACAGCCAGACCTACCTGGGAGGGAGCACCATGGGGCTGGCGTCGCCCTGCCCTCTGCCTTGCCCCCCGCACCCCTCCACTGCTGTCTACCTGACCACCAGACTCTTCCAGGGGGGAGGAGGGGGGAGGCACGGGGGTGAGGAGCGGGGAAGAGGGGGGGAGACGCCTCGCCAGCACTACGTGTGCCTGAGCAAGCCCCGCGGGGACAAAGGGAGAAACGGCACCCCGAAGTCTGCGCTTCGCAAGTCGGCAGGGGAGTACGTGTACCCCATGACCCCGCAGGACTCCCCAGATAGGAGGAGGGTTGTGTCGGCCCCCAGTGCCCCCATGGAGTTCGGGGAGCCCCTTCCTCTCCGCTGGCCTCCCCAGGAAGGCTACATCCTCAGCAGCCAGGGCATGGTTCCTGTACCTCCATCCTCCATGTCCACACCCAACGGCCAGCAGTACGTGGCCCAGCACCACACCCCGGGGCCTGGCAGGGCACAGCTGATGGGGGCCCTGGGGAGAGGAGAGCTGGGCGAGCTGGTGGACCTGAGCCAGCTGCTGAGTAAGAAGAGTTCTAATGAGCGGACTCACAACGGCCAGTGACCAGAGACCAGCGTGGGGATTTAGACCACACCAGTCTTTATCTACAGCTCTTCGTCTTTTTTACTCTCTCCCTCTGTCCCTGTCTCCGCCCCTCATTGTCATTCAGTCCGATCTGATATCTCTGTGTCTCTCTGGCAAGACTGCTATGGCTGGTCTCTCTGTGACTGGTTGGTACTGCTGTCACTCACGCCCTGCTTGGCTGTGATTGGCCAGAGCAGGTAAGGTTGTTGCTGTGTCTGCATTGCAGAGCTGCCTCTCCCCTCCGGCCGCTCTGCGAGGAGAAGAGTGCTGTAAGAGAGGAAGCTTTTGAAGTAGAGGGAACGAGAGAATGGAAAGAGAGGGAGAAAGCAGGGGACATTTTGTTTTCTAGACAGTGGAAAAATTGGGGAATGATTCTTTTTAAAAACCAGTTGAGAAAAAACCTTAAGCAAGATGCAACCTGCAGAGAGAGGCGGCAACAGACACTGACAGCCTCCCTGTGGGGGAATAAGGACCAAACATGAGGGCCACTGTCAGGTGTCAAAAGGCTTGACTAGGGGACCTCACTACAACACAATGCACTCTGTCAGCTTCAGACTGAACTCTGTGATGATGACAATGCAATACACTGACTGGTGAATGGCGAAGACGTGACTCTAAAGCAACATACTGGAGGTGAATGAAATGGACACGGTTCAGCGCCAGTGTGCCAAAAAACACTGAGGTCATTCTGAATGTGACAAGAACACTTGATTTAGACAGTCGAATGGAAGTGACAATTAAGATTTAATAGCCTTCAGGATTTAATAGCCTCAACGACAGGCACACACTCACACACACACATTTTAAATACTTTATTTGAGCCCACAAATCAAATTTAGATTTAAAAAATGACTTTTTCTATGGTCTCCGTATACAAGAACAATGGGAGGGAGAGCTAAAACCTCATTCTCCTCACTCCAAGGCTACCCACGACTGCTGACATGGAACCTTGCTCGCTGATACGCCCTTGACTTCTGTAGGTCTCTGACTGTATCGCTCACTGATTGGCTGGGAGGCCCCTGGGGTTGGGCAGATTGGTCAGCAGAGCGGGGACATGCTCTAACATCTCCAAAGCTAATGGAGGTCATCAGGTGGGGGAACGTGCCTTCACACAGTTTGACCCATATGACTTCTCGGGCTGAGGAGCAGTGTGGGAAATTCTAGAATGTTCTGTGAGGAAACCTTTCTGCTGTCGCCAACTCTTTGTGATCCGTTGGGTTGTTGTTGAGCTGTGACAGGAGAGTAAATGTATATAAATAAAACACTTAACTGGCCTGCCATTTGAAGGGCACATATTCAGCCAGACTCCTAAATATGAACACCACAAGGTTGCTCTGAAACACCAAGGCTGTTTAGACTTAATATGAGGGATGATAGTTAATCAACTTGTCAGCTTAGGTCTGCTCCATGTAGCGGTCAAATGAGCTGCCCACTGTCAGTACCTCCCTGTGGCCTCGCTACAGCAACAACATCAGGACATCTGAGAACACATTATTAATATCATCACACACACATAAAACACACAATCAAATGTACAGCTTAGTTCTAATAGAGCCACCGTGTTCCTAATGCTGTGTTGACGGGCCAGTGATTCCCAGAGTGTGTGAGGTGAGACGCTGTAAACCGGATTGAGGGGAGGAGATGGGGACTGGAATGTCAGGACTATATCTGTCAGACAGCCCTTCTCTTTAATGATGTGGCACCATGACTCCATCCACTCCTTTACACCATGACTCCATCCTTTACACCATCACTTCATCCACTCCTTTACACCATCACTCCATCCTTTACACCATCACTTCATCCACTCCTTTACACCATCACTCCATCCTTTACACCATCACTTCATCCTTTACACCATCACTCCATCCTTTACACCATCACTTCATCCACTCCTTTACACCATCACTTCATCCTTTACACCATCACTCCATCCTTTACACCATCACTCCATCCTTTACACCATCACTCCATCCTTTACTTCATTACTCATCCACTCCTTTACTTCATCACTCCATCCACTCCTTTACACCATCACTTCATCCACTCCTTTACACCATCACTTCATCCACTCCTTTACACCATCACTTCATCCTTAACCACATGACTCCATCCACTCCTTTATTTCATCACTCCATCCACTCCTTCAGTCCTCCATCCTTCCACAGCGTACACTGTAGTGTTTAATCATTTTAGAGCTGGCACAATGTTTGAAGTCATACGCAGAGGGTTAGGTTGGGCAGTGTGTGTGTGTGTGCGTGCGTGTGCGTCTCGTGTTTGTGTACAGATGCACTGTCTGTTTATGAAGTCACTGTGGTTGTGATTGTGGACTGAGAGATGAGAAGGCACAGGAAAAATTTTAAAACAGACAAGTCAGACAAACAGATATGATCACAGACAGACAGACAGACAGACAGACAGACAGACAGACAGACAGACAGACAGACAGACAGACAGACAGACAGACAGACAGACAGGACATCCACTCTCATCAGAGAAACAGTTTAATTCACAATCAGATGAACTAGTTAATTCTTGTTGTGAACTGGAGCAGCAATTTCCTGTATATAAAGTAATGACAGTTCATGTCTCTCCATATGGGGTCTAAAATAGTATAGTGAATGGGAAAGAAGGTGTTTTTCATGATGCATCCATAGTTACAAATACACCCATAAAAATACCATGCCAATGTTTTCCATTTCCTCAATACATCCATCCACACACCGTGCCAACGTCCGGTCCCTCTGTCTCAATACAGTCGGTGCCAATACTCTGAAATGTACTTTTGAATGACATATCATGTTTTCAGGTGCCATGAAAAAAAAACATTGCCATCATTTGATACCTTTGACATTGGATACTGTGTTGTATAATTTGTTCAAATGTGTACAATGTTACGTTCTGTGTGCATCGAAGAGAAACGTCACAATGTCGCCTTCAGATAACCCACAGAATGTTTGTTTTCTTTGATGAATATTTGCCTTCGCTGCTCTCATACATTTTATATTCTCCACTAGAAATTCTGGTAACAATGAACATCTGTTTATAATCCTGTTGTCATCAGAATTTGATTGAGTTGTTACTGAAATGCGGTAGCACTGTATTGATTGTTTTCCCCACACCACCTAACTGCCATAGTGACAAACCTTCAAGTAGAAGGCTACATTCTGAATAAATATACCCATTTGTTCATGAAACTGTGCAGTAATACATCATGTAAAAGCACAATAACTTTTCTTTATCTCATTTGAAAAGGAGTGTATCTACTGTATATTACTGTAAATAATTGATTTAAAGGTACCTTATCCATTTGGTTTGGGGGATTCTTCTTTTTCATACTTGACACAGGCCTTTCTCAGATATGTGGGAGCATTGCTGTGAATCAAATATAAGTACACTAAGTACAGTATTTAGCCTAGGTACCTTCAAATGCTGAGGGTAGCTGTTTTGTTCCTAAAGAGTAGAATTTCCATCTCGTTCCACTGAGCTGAATGAAAAAGTCTCCAGTTGATTTAAATTACGTATGGCTGTATATACACACACATACTAATCACTTACTGTGAGAGCATACAGCAGTTGAGACCCCTGTTATTATATCCTTTATTATTCTAATAAACCCTTAACCTATATTCATCTCTCTTGTATCTTTACACATTGTTCATTTTAATAATATGATTTGTTTTTATTTTTTGAACACACTTATGAATCTAACCTCTGGTTTGGACATGGAATTGGTGTTATGCCTGCTATCTGGTACTAGTCCTGTTCAGTTAATTTCAGCCAACATTTCAATTATTCAAACTGGCTTAACATTTCAACTTAAAGGGAGAGTTCAGGATTTAGGGTGAAGATGCTGTATTCTTGATCTAAATGCCATGCTGAAGATTTCTTGAGAAAATATTTTTTGTTTGTTCACTCTTATTCCAACAAGCAGAATGTGAAAGTGAACACACGCTCATGGACGTGTTTGTCCACAAACCGAAGGAATTACATTTTAAATGACACGTGTTTTTGACATCTACACCCCTAAACCATGATACTGAGAGCTTTTAGGTTTGAAAAATGAAGTAATCCATTGTTGGACCTCTTATTTGTGTCTGCAGGCCTCACTGCTTAGAAACGGTGCTCTGAACGGTGCTCTGAACGGTGCTCTGAACGGTGCTCTGAACGGTGCTCTGAACGGTGCTCTGAACGATGCTCTGAACGATGCTCTGAACGGCTCTACACTGTAACTTGGAACCTAAAAGATGGTTTATAAAAGAACCATTTATGGTTTTTCATTGGAATTCATCAAAAATAGTTCTTTATTAAAATGTTTTTCAAAAAGATCCTGTTTTTGTTCTTAGACTAACCTAGATTAAATTGTTCTTGTGAGATCTTGTACTGGTTCTAGGTAAATTTGTATTGGCTTTTTATAACGGTTTCTTGTGAGATCTCATTGGTTTATAACACAGCTTTTCATAAAAGTTTCTTTTGAGATCTCATTGGTTTATAACACAGCTTTTCATAAAGATTTCTCGTGAGATCTCATTGGTTTATAACACAGCTTTTCATAAAGGTTTCTCGTGAGATCTTATTGGTTTCTCATGAGATCTCATTGGTTTATAACACAGCTTTTCATAAAGGTTTCTCGTGAGATCTCATTGGTTTATAACACAGCATTTCATAACGGTTTCTCGTGAGATCTCATTGGTTTATAACACAGCTTTTCATAACGGTTTCTCGTGAGATCTCATTGGTTTATAACACAGCTTTTCATAAAGGTTTCTCGTGAGATCTCATTGGTTTATAACACAGCTTTTCATAAAGGTTTCTCGTGAGATCTCATTGGTTTATAACACAGCTTTTCATAAAGGTTTCTCGTGAGATCTCATTGGTTTATAACACAGCTTTTCATAACGGTTTCTCGTGAGATCTCATTGGTTTATAACACAGCTTTTCATAACGGTTTCTCATGAGATCTCATTGGTTTATAACACAGCTTTTCATAAAGGTTTCTCGTGAGATCTCATTGGTTTATAACACAGCTTTTCATAAAGGTTTCTCGTGAGATCTCATTGGTTTATAACACAGCTTTTCATAACGGTTTCTCGTGAGATCTCATTGGTTTATAACACAGCTTTTCATAACGGTTTCTCGTGAGATATCATTGGTTTATAACAAAGCTTTTCATAACGGTTTCTCGTGAGATCTCATTGGTTTAAAACACAGCTTTTCATAACGGTTTCTCATGAGATCACATTGGTTTATAACACAGCTTTTCATATAGGTTAAAAAAGAGCTAATTGTCAATGGTTCTTCATACTTTAGATCAGTTTTGAATCAAAATTAAATGGACTATTTCTTCCTATACAGTTGTGCCAATAAGTTTGCATACACTGGCAGACATTGTGAAATTTCTGCATTTATTTTGACAATATGAATGTTCATTCAAAACACCAACTGTTAGTTAAGATTAGTGATCATATGTACTTTAGCAATAGTAGTTTGGCTCCTTTGTAAACCATACTGATAACAGAAATCACCCAAATGGCCCTGATCAAATGTTTACATGCCCTTGAATGTTTGGCCTTGTTACAGAGACTCAAGGTGACACACACAGGTTAAAATGGCAATTAAAGTTTAATTTTCACACCTGTGGCATTCTAAATTGTAATTAGTGTCTGTTTATAAATAGTTAATGAGAATTGTTCGGGATACAAAGAAAAACCCACAGGTAACCTTGGGTGACATACAGGCTGCTCAATACAGGCTGACATACAGGCTGCTCACAATATGATGATAGTTTAACAACACCTTGACACACCTCACAGCTTCTGGCAGACTGTAATTTGGAGTGATGAGACCAAAATAGAGCTTTATGTTCACAACAAGGCCTATAGTGAAAAGAATACCATTCCCACCGTGAAGCATGGTGGTGGTTCACTGATGTTTTGGGGGTGTGTGAGCTCTAAAGGCACAGGGAATCTTGTAAAAATGTATGGCATGATGAATGCAGCCTGTTATTGGACAATACTGGCAGACAATTTGCATTCTTCTGCACAAAAGCTATGCATGGGACGCTCTTGGACTTTCCAGCATGATATTGACCCTAAGCACAAGGCCAAGTTGACCCTCCGTAGGTTACAGCAGAAAAAGGGGAAGGTATTGGAGTGGCCATCACAGTCTCCTGACCTTAATATCATTGATCCACTCTGGGGAGCTCTCAAACGTGTAGTTCATGCAAGACGAACAAAGACTTTGCATGACCTGGAGGCATTTTGCCAAGACGAATGGCAGCTAGACCACCTACAAGAATTCGGGGCCTTATATACAACTATCACAAATGACTGCACACTGTCAATGATGCTAAAGGGGGCAATGCACTGTATTGAGAACTGGGGGTGTGCAGATATTTTAACAAGGGTCATGTCATTGTTTTATTATGCCATGTTTTTTAATGATTGTGCCATTCTGTTATGACCTACAGTTGAATATGAATCTATGAGAAAAAAAATTCATGTTTTCTTTAAAATTGTACATCTATTAAAATTCTTCTGGGGTATGAAGTATAGCAGTTCTGAATGGATCCTATACAACCTTAACTAATGACATAATTCACAGCAGGAGGAGATTATTATAGTACATGACCTTTGTTCACTGAAATGATCTGACAGAATACAGGTGAGTCTTTAAGCAGAACTCGTGTAAGCAGCACAACCAGGTGGACTTGGGTACGGACGACCAGGAAGGCTGTGGGAAAAAGCTGGTATTGTCAGGCTGTCCCAAACCAGCAACACAGTACATGGAATGGAGTTAAACAAAATAAACTGAGTGTAAGATGATTCGAGATACCATTCCAGTGAGCGAGATACCATTCCTGAGCGAGATACCATTCCAGTCCAGATATTAATATTAGCCTAACCTCCTCAATTAAGTTTCACCAGCCTCCACTGGTCCATGTGTTTTGATAGAAATTGATACATTCATTCACCAAGGTCAAATTAAATTAATTACAATTAATAATCAAAACACAATTATGGATGAGCTAAAGGTTTCATCATTTTGACACTAAATGAATGGCTTCTGAAAACTTGGCTTTGCCATTGTGTGTGAATAATTAATTATCAATCAGTTATTTTTAACAGTGATAGACATTTGCAACATTGGTAATATCTGGGATATACTGTTAGATCCGGGAAGTATTTGGATACTGACACATGTTGTCTGTTCACCAAAATGTAGTCAAGTTACAGTTAAATAATCTATATGGACTTAAAGTGGAGTCTCTCAGCTGTAAGTGAGAGATATAAACATCCAAATTGGAGGAAGAGTTTAAGAATTATAGCACTTTAATATGTTTGGTCCCTCTTTCAAGGGACCAAAAGTAATTGGATAATTGATTCAAATGCTGTTTCCTGGACAGGTGTGGGCTATTTCTTTGTTATTGTATCATTGAATAAGCAGGTAAAATCTGGAGTTGATTTCAGGTGTTGCATTTGCATTTGTAAAGCTGGTGCTGTGAACCCACAACATGCGTTCAAAGGAGCTCTCAATGCAATTGAAACAGGCCATCGTTAGGCTACAAAAAAATCAATGAGAGAGATAGCAAGAACATTACGAGTGGCCAAATCAACATTTTGGTACATTCTAAAAAATAAGAACACACTGGTGAGCTCTGCAACAAAAAAGTCCTGGATGTCCACGGAATACAACAGATCAACCTGTACCAGAATGATGGGAAGAAAAAAATATGGAAAGGTTTGGAACAGCTCATGATCCGAAGCATACCACATCATCTGTGAAACAGCAGATGCAGCCGGAAGTGTATAGGGATATATTGTCTGCCCAGATTTAGTCAAATTCAGCAAAGTTCATTTGACGGTGCTTCACTTTACAGATGGACAATGAACCAAAACATACTGCGAATGCAATCCAGGAGTTTTTTATGGCAAACAAATTGAATATTCTGCAATGGCCGAGTCAATCACCTGATCTCAACCTGATCAAGGATGCATTTCACTTCCTGAGGTCAAAACTTAAAGGTGCTATATGTAGAACGGACAGCCAGCGTTAAAAAATGGGTACTGCAGTTCAAATTCAAAATACCTGAGTTGTATCCCTCCGCCACCTCCTCCCCAGAATCGAAACTAAAGTGACGAAAAAGATCAGCGCAATCATGACAAGCGAACTGTGTTTTACTACGTCTATGGTCATGGAACCGTTTAAAAACAT
>JACXGM010009105.1:0-13553 GCA_016801145.1 Umbra pygmaea | reverse complement strand
CAGAAAGGCCCACGAACAAACAACAACTGAAGACAGCTGCAGTAAAGCCCTGGCAAACCATCACAAAGTAGGAAACCCAGCGTTTGGTGATGTCCACACGTTACAGACTTCAAGCAGTCAGTCCCTGATAAGGAGTCTTGACTAAATATTAAAAATGAACATTATTTTTATGATTGTGTTTTTGTCTAATTACACGTTAGCCCCTGAAATAAGGGGAATGTTTATGAAAATGGTTGCAATTAAAATTTTCATATAATAAATTTGTTCAACCCCTTGAATTAAGCTGAAGGTCTGCACTTCAATTGCATCTCGTTTGTTTCATTTCAAGTCCTTCGTGGTGAGAGCCAGAATTATGAATATTGTGTCAGTGTCCAAATATTTCCGGACCTAACTGTATCTGACTAATTTATTTAGCACTGGAGGCTCGTCATCCTCAATACATTTTATTGAAAAAATTGTATGAATAAAACGCAAAAAGTAATCTGTTTCAGATTGAACTTTATGATAAAACTGTTTTTGTCATAAGATGTTTGTTTAGTTGTGGCCAGTACGGAAAACAGCACCCTCTCTGGTAGAAACTAGAATAGCTGGAGGATGGCATATTATGATTCTGCTCTCAGCTATGCTTCCCTCATTCAGAACAAGGCAGCTCGTGCGTCAACCTTCCATCCATAGACTTACACAGTAATTAAGTAGCATAGGGGAGGATGTCCTCCAAATTATCTGATTTGTTAAAATATGACAAGTTTTTAATCCAATCTAAAGGATCAGAGTATGAACGTGGCTTTACATGATGTGGAACTGCAGTGTTGAGTTGGTACAGGCAAATATTCGGTTGCCTACCGTACCAATACATTTCAAAAAGCCTCCAAAATATGTAATATAAATATCTGTTTTTGTAATAATAATAATAAAGTGTATGTTAGGCTCCAATGACCGGCAGGCTGCAGTGCATCATCCACTGCAGAATGGGTGATTGGCTGCAATCGGCCTCCACTACAACAGCTACACGCCTCCAGATCTAGGAGACCAACAAAGATTGTGGCCGACCCCTCCCACCTTCGAAAATGACTCTTCAGAACTCATCCCTCTGGCAGAAGGTTGAGGTCTATCAAAACCAAGACCTCCCGCCACAAAAACAGTTTCTTTTGTTCTGCAGTAGGCCTCATAAACATGCCCCAGAATCCAAACTGCCTGCCGATAACCGGTAAGATACCGTAGATATACTGGTCATATTTTGACTCATATCCTACAGTATAAGGCATGCATCACATGGTTCATATACTGTAAAAGAATATACCAGTTCATATGCTGTAGAGATATATAACATGTATATTACATGTATATACATGTAAACCATGATGAACATCAGTGTTAAATCCATATTAGCATGCCCCCCAGGTCTTGAGAACCAGTGTGACAAAGTTTGGGGGACAAAAATAAGTAAATCAAACACTGTATGTATGGTACAGCAGCCTACATATTTTCACTATTTCCCTATTTGTTTTTAAAAACCCAGCCACCCCCCCTTTTTCTTTTAATAATAACTTGTTTTCGTGCATGGTGATATCTTAGCTCCTTGCAGAAATGTTATTTTGTCATTTTTACTTCATGTCTGTAATGTTATTACCGGTAGTTAACCAAAATAAAGTCTGCAAAAAGTACACACATTTGAAACGCGATATCTCTGGCTGCGATTAACTCACAATCCACTCCTCACTATTTCCAGCAGAACTTCCTCTTTCCAACGGAAAGAAGCTTGTGTCTAGATCAGTGGTTCTCAAACCTCTCCTGGGGACCCCCAGCCATGCAATATATTAGATGTATCCCACACATTAATGTGAAAATGAAAGTGTAAACATTTATTGTTTTAAATGTTCCATGTGGTATTGAAACAAAAAAGACAAATATGTATAATAACTTTTCTACTAGCTGAATATTGAGTTGGGTTTGGTTGTCAAAACAACCAAATAAACGATCCACTTCCAATAACGTTGGATTTGATTGTGTTCAACATGCTCTTTTATGTTGATGTTGAGACATGTATCCTGATAAAATCTGTGAAACAACATGTCAATTCAAATGTGGATATTTATTTATGTTGACAACCAAACCTAGTTTAATATAACAAATGCAATACAGCAGAGTTTATATCAACAAGTAAAACAGCTGAATTAGATCATTTATTAATTTATTTGTTCATTTATGAAACTTTATTTATCCAGGGAACACAAACTGAGACCAGAGTCTCTTTTAAAGTTGTCACCTCATAAAACCGCAGCCAAAGAAATAAAACACAATAAAAGTATAAAATACAATTTAATTAAAATAATAAAAAAACAATAAAAAACAGACAGTTAACATTTACAGTTAACGATACTAATGTCATGTAACAGACATTTACATTTGCGTATAGGCACTAAACCTCTGTCTTTAAATTTGCTCTGGATATCACCCCCTGTGTGTGTGGCATGGTTTTCAAGCACAGTTTTACCTAACTCAGAATAAACCTGAGGTGTTTGTAGTAAGACGAGGCTCTGAGACCAAGCGTGATATACATTATTTAACCGCTGTTATTAGCACATCGTTACAGATATAATTTATTTACAAAGTAAACAATAAAGGGTCCAAACTCGAACCCTGTGGGACTCCTTTATGAAGAGTAATAAAATCTGATTTTATCCTGTCAGCAAAAATAGCCTGTGATCTGTTGTTAAGATAATTCTGAATCCATGCACAAATGTATACAGCTAACCGCAATTACTTCAGTTTTTCAGCAGCAAAAATAAAAATAATAATATTAACTGTGATACAGCTGCATTATCTCATGTAATTTGGAATCTAAGTAACTTAGTTTTCCTATCACATAAAGCACAAGGAGAAAATAATTGTAATAATTCTAATAAATACTATTTAATAGCTGACATCCTGGTGAAAACAAACTTCTGTCAGTTTTTTCAAGTTAAAGGTTCTAAATATAACAATCAACATCTCAACCAAATCATGAGCAAAGTTCATGATAACATTTGACTTTGTAAAAGAAAGGAACAGGAAGTGTATTTTAATACCATCTACCAGTGCATACTCTGTAATAGCAAATGTTTTTTTTTGTTTGGGCATTTCCAATTAGACTGTAGTATCTAGCTCAAATTTGCAAAAACAATATACCTATTCAACTGTTGTTAGATAATTTAAATATATGCCCACTGACACAATAATTATTTGTAATTCAATAATTTTGTTACTTCAAATAAACCCTAAATACCATGTTTGTAGAAATTGATTATTAGTTATAACGATTAGAAGTGATCAAGGATATTTTCACAAAATATTTGAATGGGAACATGTAGATAATCTGCATAATGGTATTTTAGAACAAGTTTTGCAACTGTTTAAAGAGAGCAGGGGGCCACTGAACTGGAGGGTATTTTCAAGCCTTTTATCTCCACTAGATGGCGCTGGAAACTAGTCTTTGCCTGGGTATTGGGTAAATATCTGCATGTGATCATTTGAGCAGTCTGAACAGAAAGACTCTTTACCTTGATGCACTGATGTGAAAGACCTGGCATGATAAAAGCAAATGTACAGTTGGAAGCCTTCTATTTATGGTTAATTATGCTGTTGCCAGTGAAGGAAAAGAGAAGCACAGGCTATGATATCCTTGTGAGATGCACACCTATGTGTTGCCAAGGTGACAAATTTAGGTAAAAAACATCATACAATTTCTCAGTAAGGTGATGGGCCACTACCACTTCAATCCACCATGGCATGGATTCTACGAGTCTCTCATGGATTCTACAAAAACTATTCCCTCATTTTGTGTTTTGCATTGTCTAACACACTTGTCCAAGATCTCCCATAAGTGTTCAGTTGGGTTGAGATCTGGTGGCTGTGAAAGTTTTAGATTCACATAATGTTCATACTCATCAAATCATTCAGTGACACCTCGTGTCAAACCATGCCGGAAATATGCCCCCTACAGCATCTGCATATGTTCCTCTTCTCATTTATTCTTGTATTTCCTTTTAATTTGACACCCAATAACCACTAGTGCATTTGCATTGATGGTCATACACACTACGTTTTGACGAGACTACAGTACTTTGCCTTTATTAAAGGGATGATCAGCTTTGAGAGTTATAGTGTGACATGTATTTTTCTCCAACCCTTCAGCTTTGTTTTAAATCATCACACTTGATTCTCTGTACATTTACGTTTGCACACAGGTGAACAGAAACACACATGCATATTATTTTCACTGATGCACAAAGGTAGACATTTTTGGCCCTTCATATTATATTTTTACTTATTGTGACCCTTAAACCCTAACCATGCACCTAACTCAACATAACCATTACCCCATAAACCTAAACAAAACACTAAATCTACCTTACACAAATTGTAACCTGCCCAAAATGTAAAAAGCTCAAAATGGTATTCTTCATTATATTTTCACACAAAAAGTTTTCTTAAGTGTATGTCATGTTGGGTAATTCGTTTATGCATTGAATTTCTTTG
The DNA here is from genome assembly GCA_016801145.1 of Umbra pygmaea. Classification (NCBI taxonomy): domain Eukaryota; kingdom Metazoa; phylum Chordata; class Actinopteri; order Esociformes; family Umbridae; genus Umbra; species Umbra pygmaea. The sequence goes on along the minus strand of JACXGM010009105.1, from coordinate 9,035 downwards.
TGTTCTGATGATTTGATTATAAACCAATGATTGCTCAATAAAGTAACAGGTTGTGGTCAAGAATAGACCATCCTATCAGTTATTGATATGTCAATATTTTTAAATGTGTTTCAAAATGTCCACCTGAACAGACTACAAGCCTATGTAATGGAGTTAAGAACATATTGGAAGCTTACTATACAGTACAGCAGCTTGAAAGATTACAATTGGTATCTTTTGTATAGCTCATATGGATAGAAGTTTGTCAAAGAGGTCAGTTATGTTTGTTTCGAAACAGAGGACAGAGGGTTCGCATCCACAGTGACGTCAGGTGAACTGTCGAAAATGTTAGCAACAGCACATTTGGACGCCATTTACAGTGTTACCATGACCTGGATGGTAAGTTAGGCTCAGCTCACCAGTCAGAATATCTCACTGTGTAGCGGGTATAGGAAGGGTGAGTGACTGAGTTGAGAACATACATGTTGAGAACATGTAGCTCACGCTACAGCAGCTTTAAATGGCCAATGGGGCAATACAATGTTATATCTGAATGTTGTGAGAGGGGGGAAGACACTCAAGACCCCTGCACAAAAGTAGAGTGACATGACAAGGAAATTGTTTCCTGTGGAGTCCCCGCATAAAACCTTTTAAAGAGAAAGTAATAACTAATGGAATCCAATGCACAGTTTGTGGTAGCAATGAATTCACTAATGACCCAAAAGGAATGCACTGCTTCATTTGTTAGGTATAGGTACCTCAGCAGAAACCCAAGATGAATGGGTGTAAAGCAAACCACAAAGACAATTAGGTTGGCTGTTACGATTCCAACAATGTTCTTTTTTGCCAAAGTGGTGTCCTCTTTATCGTCCTCCTTCCGTACAACCATTATGGTCTGTATTGAACATAACATTATAACAATGAGTGGCACAAGATAGCCAAATACTTCTAGTATCACAAGCAATCCAACATGCATTGGTTTACATCTTTCAAAACATGTCGACAGATTGTCAGGATGGTTATCTTTACTGTACAAGGCAGACAATGTAACCACAACCACCCATATGGCCACACACACCTTCAGAGCCATCTTCTTTGTCTGCCAAGTACTCATCTGGAACGGGAACTTAACCGCCAGGTAGCGATGGACACTGATCGTGGTGACTGTGAAGATGCTGGCGTACATGTTGACGTAATGGATTGAGATCAAAACTGTGCAAAAGTAGGTTTTCTTCAAAAGATGTAAGGCCTCGTAGATGCGGAAAGGGAGGTAGAGAATGAGGGCAAAGTCTGCGATAGAGAGGTTCAACATAAAGATATGTGTGCATGTCCACCTGGCCCGTTTGACGAGGAAGATACGCAGAGCTGCCATGTTGAGTAGTAGCCCCACCAGGAACACAGGAATGTAAAGCCAACCCTCTATGCGCAAATGGCTGGTGTTGTTCTGGGGAAAGGTGTTGTTCTGGGTACAGCTGTTGTTCATTGCTACGTAAGGAGACAATTTAGAGGTTAGTCAAGGCCTCGTAAAGGCTTCATACAGCACAACAAAGGTAGAATGCAGAATCTACAATTTCTTCAAAACTGAATTAGGAATAAAATCATACTTAGTATTATCTATTTCATCTTGTGATAGATGTGTATGAGACCACTGCAATTTTAGTCATTTTCTGCAAATACATTTTCTGAATGACAATATTTTTGTTTAGAATTTGGGAGAAATGTCAGTATTTTATGGACATATTCATTTTACGCAAACACATACCTATCAGTTGTAATTTCTTCAAAAGCTGTAGTATATGGTATACTACCAGTAAAAAAATGTAGAATACCTCAAGTTTTGGTAAAATATGTTTAACATCTCAATGGACACTGAAATAAAATCATAGAACAAATAAACAGTTGGAAGAAATCATGGAATCGTTTTTTTTAACAAAATGTATTCTGAATATGTGACTCACCACAGTAGCCACCTTTTGCAGATGTAAAAGGTGAACACACTCGTGGCATTCCGGTTGTGTATACAGTCATATGCAAAAGTTTAGGCACCCCTGACAATTTCCATGATTTTCATTTATAAATAATTGGGTGTTTGGATCAGAAATGTCATTATGACCTATCAAATAACTGAAGGACACAGTAATATTTCAGTAGTGAAATTAGGTTTATTGGATGAACAGAAAATGTGCAATATGCATCCAAATGTAATTAGACAGGTGCATACATTTGGGCACCCCAACAGAAATATCGCATCGATATTTAGCAGAAATAGCAGCATCTATAGCCTGTAATGAGTGTCTGGAATCTGAATGAAGGTATTTTGGACTATTCCTCCTTGCAAAACATCTCCAGTTCAGTTAGGTTGGATAGTTGCCGAGCATGGACAGCCCGCTTCAAATCACCCCACAGATTTTCATTGATATTCAGGTCTGGGGACTGGGATGGCCATTCCAGAACCTTGTACTTGTTCCTTTGCATAAATGCCAGAGTAGATTTTGAGCAGTGTTTTGGGTCATTTTCTCGTTGAAATATCCAGCCCCGGCGTAACTTCAACTTTGTGACTACTCCTCTACATTATTCTCAAGTATCTGCTGATATTGAGTGGAATCCATGCGACCCTCAACTTTAACAAGATTCCCAGTACCGGCACTGATCACACAGCCCCACAGCATGATTGAACCTCCACCAAATTCTACTCTGGGTAGCAAGTGTTTGTCTTGGAATGCTGTGTTCTTTTGCCGTCATGCATAACGGCCCTTGTTATGACCAAATTACTCAATTTTTGTTTTATCAGTCCACAGCACCTTCTTTCAAATTGAAGCTGGCTTGTCCAAATGTGTGGTGCATACCTCAAGCAACTCTGTTTGTGGCGTGTGTGCAGAGAAAGCTTCTTCCGCATCACTCTCCCATACAGCTTCTCCTTGTGCAAAGTGCACTGAATTGTTGAACAAAGCACAGTGACACCATCTGCAGCAACATGATGTTGTAGGTCTTTGGAGGTGGTCTGTGGGCTGTTTTTGACCATTTTTACCATCCTTTGCTTTTGCCTCTCCAATATTCTACTTGGCCTGCCACTTCTGGCCTAAACGAGAACTATGCCGTGGTCTTTCATTTCCTAACTATGTTCCTCACATTGGACACTGACAGCTTAAATCTCTGCGATAGCTTTTTGTCGCCTTCCCCTAAACCGTAATGTTCAACAATCTTTGTTTTCAGATCATTTGAGAGTTGTTTTGAGGCCCCCATGAAGCCACTCTTCAGAGGAGAGTCAAAGAGAACAACAACTTGCAATTGGCCACCTTAAATAACTTTTTTCAAGATTGGATGTACTTGTCTATGAAGTTCAAGGTTTAATAAGCTCACCAAACCAATTGTGTGTTCCGATTAATCAGTGCTAGTTAGTTACAGCTATTCAAATCAACAAAATGACAAGGGTGCCCAAATGTATTCAGCTTTCTAATTTCATTTTGATGAATATCGCACATTTTCTCATCTCACTTCTGAAATATAACTGTGTTATTTGATAGATCAAAATGAAATTGCTGATCCAAACACCCTATTTTTTATAAATGAAAATTATGGAAATTGTCAGTGGTGCTTAAACATTTGTTTACGACTGTATATTCATTATTTGTAATATTGGGCATGCACGTTCCCTTATCTTTATTAAAATTTTAGTCCTATAACAGAAACTCTCATCTAGAGTGGCCTAAACTATTGGTTGTACACTGCATCCGGAAAGTATTGACAGCGCTTCACTTTTTTTCCACATTTTGTTATGTCACACCCTTATTACGAAATGGATTAAATTCATTAATTCCACAAACAATACCCCATAATGACAATGTGAATCGCTGTGAATACTTCCCGGATGCACGGTATGCTGATTAAATAAAATATAAAACTGTATTTTGTTTCTACTTTCACTTTCAGAATGACCTGCTGTGAGTAATTTCAGATACATTTTTAAAATTACATTTGGTTGGCCTAGTGTGCTCCAGTGTTCTAAGCTGAGTCCTACAGTCCACATATAGGGTAAGATAGGGTAACAGCCCCCGGGTTAACTGCCCCAATTTGGCCCCCTAGTTTAGAAAAAATAATAAAAATACTTTTACCATGGAGCAGAAACTCACTTCGCAAACCTTCCATCTATCGGCCTATTTGATCTATCCCTTCACCAGTACACTGACTCAGTTGATGCTCCTATCTTTGCCTCGAATCTTCTTCTGATCAGCAGAAGAGGGAGAACGATGTTGAGGTGTGCATTTTCAAGTATAGTGCCCACACAGTCTTGTTCAATTGCAGACTTATTTGTGAACAATTCTCACAAAACACAATTCCACATTTAGAGTTGATGAGATGATGTGAGGTACAACAAACACAAGTGGTGGATGGGTTGACAACCTGCTCTTTAATGGCGTTGCAGCACAACATTGTTAATGACAATATAATTGGGCAAGTTAGACAGCTTCTTCCGCAATCTTTGAATGGCTACAGTATCTATAGACTTGTGTTGTTGTTACACAAGGTCTGGCCACGCAAGACTAGTGACAATAAGGCACACGTGTGCATTTAACAAGTTACACCATATTGTGGCATGATAATTTAATGTTGTACAACCACCTACATTACCACCAGCTGATCCCCTACTCCAATTAAGTGTGTGTATTTAATGTTCCCATCCCCTTGTGTGTCAATGTGGATTTGTCTCTGTTGTGTGTGGCGCGTGTGTGAGGAGTAGGGCTGCAGATATGTACTGTACAGTATATTGCTACTTTGTGACTTCACCACATGTGCCGTAGGTAATGTATATTTCTGAATGTAGAGCCAGGCGTACGTTATATATTAGCCACGTCTATGCCACGTTAGAGCGTAGTATTTCGTATATAGTCGTTGTGGAAGCTCCATTCGCATGTTTGTGAGTTCCTCCACAACCATGCATATGTATGTTATTTCCTGTCATCCTCAATAAACCATGATGACAGAAGGACTCATGCATTCTGCCTTCCTCATTACCATACACTGTTACAGAAATTTAGAGTAGAGAGCATGCTTCATTTGCAGGATCAGATTTTTCAGTTAACGCTGTTAACAATAATAAGTTAGAACTTTCAACTTGAAATGGAATCTCATGGCCAATTACACCTGGGTTTCGGAACGCAAAACAATATCTCTCTGTGTTTTCTTAGATTTTTTTGCATAAAAACACAGAATCCTGCGTTAATGCCTATATGATTGTATATTTTCTAATAAATTAAATTCACAAAGTCAAACATCAAACTGTTGATGTTAATAATGTGTTTTAATTATAGTAAAGGGTGAATTGAATCTTCAAATTATTTTTATTTTATTTTTTGCATTTTCCATACTGTAATAATTGGGGTTGTCAGTTTTTCACATTTTAAAAAACCTTGTAGATCGATTTCAGTGACGTTATAAGGGCTGTAATGGCTGTATTTCTTCCAGTCATTTAGACATTGACAAGCCTAGTTAGTAGTAACTTTAAAAATATAATTTTCTTAGAAACAACATTTCATCAAATAAATATGAATCCACATACCATTCTTTCCCCAAACTTTGCTTTTTTTGTATCAGCAATTCAACATTGTTCTTAAGCGGGGTTAGTTACCCCATATTACCCTACTGCTGCAGTGGTACATGGAAACCCATCCCGCAAGCAAAAACTATTTCCTCTATATATTGTCAATCATTAAAGCATCCTTGCCTGCAGAGAATATATTAAGAGTATAGGTCACATTGTAATTAATTTTGGTCACTTTTTAGGGTAAAACTCATGTTTCTGTCTATAAAGAGATAAGAGTTCTGTAGGAACAATCATCCAATTAATCAAACAAATTTATTTAAGGAAGCCCTTTTTACAACAGCAGTTGGCACAAAGTGTTTTGACGGATACCTGGCCTAAAACAGATTCCTTTTGAGTGTTCTTGTGCAACTGTCAGAAAAAAGCAAAATAATTTAAAAGTAATACTTTTGCACTCATACTCAAATAATTAGCTATATTAGCATGGCCTACAATATTCAATATTTTAAGACCAAGATGCACTTACCTTTTAATAGTAATATTCTTTTGTTCAAAATGTCTGATCTACTGTAGCACCTGATTTAGAAGATCAACTTCTCTCTTGAGATCGGCAGCAAAGCAGAGTATATCTACTATCTGAAAGAGGAAGTGTGTATCAAATATGTGAAAGTGTTACCTCAGACCACAATTTGCATCTTTTGCTTGTATTTAATCACCTCCCCTACATTAGGATCTGTTGCTACATGTCAGCATCAGAGGAAGTGTAGCTATTGTTGGCCAAGCTACATTTGAAGTCAGAAGATTACGTGCAACAAAGACATTTAAACTCAGTTGTTCAAAATTCCTGACATTTAGGATCACCAATTTCATTTAAGAAAGTAAAATGTCAGAATAATAGGAGAGAAAAATGATTTGTCAGTTAGTATTTCTTTCCTCACATTCCCAGTCTGAAGTTTACACTCAATTGGTATTTAGTAGCATTGCCTTTTAATTGTTTAACTTGGTTCAAACTTTTCTCTACCTTCCACAAGCTTCCCACAATAATTTGGATGAATTTTGACCCATTGCTCCTGACAGAACTGGTGTAATTCAGTCGGATTTGTAGGCCTCCTTGCTCACACACTTTCAGTTCTGACCACACATTTTCTTTAGGTCAGGTTTTTTTGACGGCCACTCCAATACCTTTTCTTTATTGTGCTTATCCATTTTTCCTCAACTTTGGTAGTATGGTTGGGGTCACTGTCCATTTGGAACTAATTTCTGACCAAATGTTAACTTCCTGACTGATGTGTTGGGATTTTGCTTCAATATAACCACATAATTTTATTTCCTCATGATGCCATCTATTTCGTCAACTTCACAAGGTCCTTTGCATTTGTTTTCCGATTGATTTGCACTTTTCGCACTATGTTCATCTCTAGAAGACAGAACTCATCTCCTTCCTAAGTGATATGACACGGTCTCAAGGTGTTTATACCTGCATACTATTGAGTGTAAAAATGAACATTGTACCTTCAAGCATTTGGAAATTTCTCCCAAGGATGAACCAGACTGGAAAAGGTCTAAAATTGTATTTATAAGGTTTGGCTGTATTCTTTAGATTTTTCCATGATGTCAAGCAAAGAGGCACTGACCTTGATGTACATCCACAGGTGCACATCCAATTGTCTTAAATGTTGTCTTTTAGCCTATCAGAAACTTCTAAAGCATCTACAGTATTAACCCTTACCTAAATAAAAGCATTATCCTAACTTTAACCCTAACTCTAACATTATTTCAACAGTTTGCTTGTTGATAGTATGCCTATGAGCAAGGATTAATATTAGGACTCTTGGCTTGAGTGTTGCCCATGCAGGTTTGTGTCACTATAAGTTCAGAGCTGTAGGTTAAACAAACCAATAATCACTGTGGAGAGAGTAAAAGTGTTTTGTGTGGTCTATATGTAGCTGCATAGGTCAACAAACAATTTAACCCACAAGTGTGTGACTTAATGATGAACTGTATTTTCAAATGCAGCCACTCACATCTCCACATTGACTCTGCAGAATGTATCTTCGATTAACTTCTGTCATTCACAGTTTCTAAGAAAGGGATAATTTCTGTGTTCATGGTACGAAAGGGGGAACATAGGTCTGCAAGGAGGCCAAGGTAGATCTCAGAGGTCACGACTGGAGCACCTAGAGGCTGATTGGATAAGAAGAAATGTATTGTCTTCCACTGAGAAGATGGCCTTTTCAGACCCAAGCCACATGGATGTTTCATTCAGGGAAAAGAAGAGAATAAAGATAGAGGTGAATTACTGTTTCAACAATCAGTGAAAATTGGACAGAGACTTGACCTAGGACAAGTTGCCTTGAAGCAAATAGATCCTTTCACATTGACACTTCTTTGGAACGTCAGCATGGGAACCTTGACTGGAAACCCTCTCTTCTATCTGTCATTTCTCTTGTATTTTATTTTCTCTTACACTCTTTTTATCTGTTTTCTCTCACTGTATACCAATGTAAACAAGGTAGCTGGCATCATTCTTCATTATCATCCATACGGCATCAGTACAGAAGTTACCCACTGGAGGATGTTTAATCACAAGGCACCTGTCATCATGAATCTAAACCAGTACTGTCAGACTGACTTCTCCAACCAATTTACTTTGGCTTTAACACTGTAAAACTATCTGTAATAGAACAGAATATGTACCAATACATTTTCCGTGTTTTTTTTCTTCATCAGAGATCTTTGTTTTCAGGGCTGGTAAACACTTCATAGAGTATCAGAGCTGGTTTAAGACTCCACTAGTAAACACTCTCTGTAAGTCACGATAGTCCAGTCCCTGCCAAGCAGGCAAAGCATTCATGTTACAGGTGAGTTTCAATGTGTATGCCAAAAAAACCCTGTTATTAACACTGCTCAATTCGAATCTCTATCTTATGTGAGCTTGTCTCATCTCCACATGGGTGCTAAGCTCAATCAGCCTCAAGGGGCATTCGGTGTGGAAAGCCTTTTAGAATGTGATTACAGGCCATTTGGGTGGGCACTAATAATAGACACGTGGACATGGTCCACTGTGGGGCTCCTGGGATTTGAACCTTAGCACAAGTTTAGTTGAGCATCATCTAATGTGTCTGGAAGCATTACTTTAGGCTAGGTTAACGACAGCATGCTTAAAACCTACAACTTACCTACAACAACCTACATACTTGTGGTGTCAGAAGGGTATAATTATGAAAAGAAAACAAAAAAAGCACTAAAACTAAAAATAAATTGCAATAAAATTAGATATCAAATATCTGTTACTAGAAACTGGAATTATGTCCTATAAAGCCTCGCCCCCTAATTGTCAAATTCTGCCTAAAAAAACATACCCAAAGTTAAACTCTTGTTACACTGGACCTGAGGCAAGTACAAACATATGGTTGATGTTTTTTTAAAGAAAAGACCTTGACATTTTTGGATATGTAAAATTCATTTCCAACAAATATACACAGTGAATATGGCACAGGATGAAATAAAGAAAATG
>JACXGM010009104.1:0-28018 GCA_016801145.1 Umbra pygmaea | reverse complement strand
ACACACACACACACACACACACACACACACACACACACACACACACACACACACACACACACACACACACACACACACACCCACATAGAGCCATTCAGAACTGTATGGGTTGGGGACTCTGAGAACCATAGAGAAACTGTTTTTGTAACCTTATAGAATCTCTGTAATACAGAGTTAGGCCTTTGATTCAATGAGAGCCCCTAATGGTCTGAGCCTACAGTATGGGGATTGGTGAAGCATTAATCATACTTAGTATTTAGACAAAAGATAAGGTTATCTTTGAAAACAGACCTGGTATATTGACCAATAGGACCACAGAACATATATACTACTTATACTACCTTTGATTTATACACTAAATTAGAGAACTTAAAATTGGTATTTCATGGCTTGAAAGTTTATGCACATACACTGACCTAAAAGATTATTAGGAACACCCGTTCAATTCCTCCTTAATGCAATGATCTACTCAACCAATCACATGGCAGTTGCTTCAATGCATTTAGGGGTGTGGTCCTGGTCAAGACAATCTCCTGAACTCCAAACTGAATGTCAGAATGGTAAAGCAAGGTGATTTAAGCAATTTTGAGCATGGCATGGTTGTTGGTGCCAGACGGCTGGTCTGAGTATTTCACAATCTGCTCAGTTCCTGGGATTTTCACACACAAACATTTCTAGGGTTTACAAAGAATGGTGTGAAAAGGGAAAAACATCAAGTATGCGGCAGTCCTGTGGGCGAAAATGCCTTGTTGATGCTAGAGGTCAGAGGAGAATGGGCCGACTGCTTTAAGCTGATAGAAGGGCAACTTTGACTGAAATAACCACTCGTTACAACCGAGGTATGCAGCAAAGCATTTGTGAAGCCACAACACACACAACCTTGAGGCGGATGGGCTACAACAGCAGCCATTCATCTCCAAATAGGAAAAACCGGCTACAATTTGCAAGAGCACACCAAAATTGGACAGTTGAAGACTGGAAAAATGTTGCCTGGTCTGATGAGTCTCGATTTCTGTTGAGACATTGAGATGGTAGAGTCAACATTTGGTGTAAACAGAATGAGAACATGGATCCATCATGCCTTTTTACCACTGTGCAGGCTGGTTGTGGTGGTGGTGTAATGGTTTGGGGGATGTTTTCTTTGCACACTTTAGGCCCCTTAGTGCCAATTGGGCATCGTTGAAATGCTACGGCCTACCTGAGCATTGTTTCTGACCATGTCCATCCCTTTATGGCCACCACGTACCCATCCTCTGACGGCTACTTCCAACAGGATAATGCACCATGTCACATAGCTCGAATCATTTCAAATTGGTTTCTTGAACATGACAATGAGTTCACTGTATTAAAAAGGCCCCCACAGTCACCAGATCTTAACCCAATAGAGCATCTTTGGGATGTAGTGGAACGGGAGCTTTGTGCCCTGGATGTGCATCCCACAAATCTCCATCAACTGCAAGATGCTATCCTATCAATATGGGCCAACATTTCTAAAGAATGCTTTCAGCACCCTGTTGAATCAATGCCACGTAGAATTAAGGTAGTTCTGAAGGCGAAAGGGGGTCAAACACAGTATTAGTATGGTGTTCCTAATAATACTTTAGGTGAGTGTATAAACAGCATATTACACCTAAATGGTTAAAACCTAATTTTGTTAATTGCAAATATCCCAGAATGCATCTTCAATGTAAGGATGACCCTGTGTTTACATCCAACTGTATTTCATGGCATTGGCACAGCAAACATGAAGTGGGAACCTAGCCAGAGCTGGTCGTGACCTCCCTGTGGCATTAAGCAAAAGTCTGCCAAGGGACCCTCCTACCTGACCCATTAGCCATGTACACTATTTACCATTGCCACACAGTCACAACTAACACATCAGTGATCCCACTACAATCCTTTCTACTTTAAAACAGTTAGTCTATTATTGTACATATTTAGGGGGGCTATGCATAGTGCAGGCCTATGTGCAGCTGCCTAGTTCAACCTAAGGCAAGCTAAATAAATTGGTATGCAAACTAGTGGTAAATGACTGTTGGTTCAAAGCCAGAAAAGAGAAAAGGTAAGTAGAAAATTGTTTATGAGGATTAATAATAGTGGACAGCAATGTTGTTGACATCTCGCTGGTAGTTTTTCTGTGGTAAGAACTAGAAGTAGTAGATCAGCCTTGACTTTATGGGGAATAAAGAATCTAGAATACATTTATAGTATTTTAGGAGAAAAATGCCAAAATATCAATGATTATGAGACATCATCTAAATATAGAATTCTTATACTTCTATGATATGCAACTGGATCCTGGACTTCCTAACGAGCAGACCCCAGATGGTGAGAATGGGCAACCTCACCTCCTCCGCACTGACCCTGAGCACCGGAGCCCCACAGGGCTGCGTACTCAGTCCCCTCTTGTACACCCTGTTCACATATGATTGTGTGGCCACACACAGTTCTAACATCATCATAAAGTTTGCTGATGACACAACCATCCTAGGTCTCATCTCAGACAACGATGAAACCGCTTACGGAGAGGAGGTAAATGCCTTGGCTACCTGGTGCCAGAGCAACAACCTCTCTCTCAACGTCAGCAAGACTAAGGAGATGATAGTGGACTTTAGGAAACGGCAGAGGGAGGGTCTTGCCCCCATACACATCGATGGAGCTGAAGTCGAGAGAGTTCCAGAGTTCAAGTTCCTCGGTGTGTTCATCAGTGACGACCTCACATGGTTCCGTCAGACAAGCTCGGCAACAAAAACTGCCCAAAAGCGCCTATACTTCCTGAGGTGACTCAAGAAGTTTGGCATGTCTGCCAGGATTTTAATAAACTTCTACAGGTGCACCATTGAAAGCATCCTTTCAGGTTGCATTACAGCATGGTACGGCAGCAGGTCCGCTGCTGATTGTAAGGCCCTTCAGAGGGTGGTGAAGTCAGCGGAGCGCATCATAGGCTGCTGTCTCCCCTCCGTGCAAGGCATCTACCACAAGCGATGCCTGAGGAAAACACAGAATATCCTAAGAGACCACAGCCATCCAGGCCGTGACCTTTTCTCACTGCTGCCATCTGGGAGACGTTACCGGAGCATCACGGCACAGACTACCAGATTAAAAAACAGTTTCTTTCTGCAGGCCATTCAGCTGCTCAACATGGAATATTGATCACAAATCACAAATCATTTCTTGAGCCCTGACATTCTCTGGTCACTTTATCCACTCTACATCTGATGTAGCAGAATTCAATGCACCTTTTCCATGCCATATTTTATAATATTTATTACTTCTGCTGTCGTACACTCTTCGGACCACTGCTCAGTACATAGTGTATTTTGTTATTATTATTATTATCGTTTTAAAAATTCTTTATATTGTATATAACCTTTTTAAGCCCTCTGTGTAGATGTGTCGAGCCTTGTCAAAAGAATGTCTCTGCATAGGATGATGTGATGTTATCCGATGCATATGACAAATTAACAACTTTGACTATAAATTCTTTTTTTTTCAAAACTAAAATGCAGCATAAAAACAGAAATTCTTTCATATGGATTTTTGTAATACTGTAGTTATTAGTAAATGAAGCACACAATGGTAGTGATGCTGACCTTCCACTTGCCAACCTGTTGTTGTTGTAGGGATCCATTTTGTTGTTCCTGGTTGGTCTTCTGTAGTGCTGTCAACCCCAACATTCCCTGCTGTTTTTGGAATATCTAAAATATAAAACATCATCAGCAATAATTTGATTATTGTGAAGTGTACAGCTCTTGCACAATCAAAATGAAATATAAGTATCGTACCCTGAAAACATATGGTAGTTTTTTCAGTTATCTTCTGTGAGCCAATAAAAGGAGATGCTTCACAATGGTAGTTTGTGTTGCTTGTGCCCATTGAAGTCTTAAAAGAAAGTGTGAATGTATGCAAAAATCTACTTACACTACCTTTTCATTGTTAATTTTGAGGAAAGTGGTGGAATTTCTATAGTATATGTGCTATATTAATACACTATATGATATATGATATATATATATATATTCTATATTATAGAAGTCTGCAATTTTGGCCACTGGTTGTAAAAATGGCACTATTGAGCTAAAATGGTTCTAGGTGTAACGATTCCCCCTAAGGGGTTCATACAGGTGTGTTTTGAGTTGCTCCCATTTTGGTATTGTTTAAGTTTCTCTCCCGTGTGCATTGTTTTCCTCTTGTGTTCCCGTTACTCCAGTCAGCTGATCATATCACGTATCCTACAGCCTATAGATTGTCAGTATGTTTAATCAGTGCACAGATGTTGTCCATTATCCTCATTATGTCTGGTATTTAGTTTGTGTGTTTTACTCATTCCCCTGTCATTGTTCCAGTGTCAAGTAGGTGTCTATGTTGTGTAAAAGTATTATAGCTATATAGCGTTTGCCCATCGTCGAGGCAGTATTTTGTTTGAACTTTTTTCTCAGTGAATAAAAACACTTTGGTTTGCTAACCTTCGCACCTGTCTCACCTTTATGCATAATGCACCACATAATCGTGACACTTGGAAAATTGTGTAGTATGTCATGTATTTGTACTCAATGTCATACACTGATACGTGCCTTATGTCATCCAAATCACCCAACTTAAACTTAGAATTTCATGACTAACTGAGTTATAACAGAGATTCTACAATCAGTCATAAGATTATGACCACCTGCCTAAGATCTTGGGCTTTTCCAGACAGTTAGCACTGGAGAAGAAAAGGCCACACATCCTTTGGCCTTTTGGGAAGGTAAGTGTGACTCACCGAAACCTGCCTCGAACTCCATTCTCCTAATCTGGATGTGTGCCTCCTTGTCTGCCTCTATTTTACGTACCTCTTACTCATACTCATATCTCTCTTCCATGTCTTTTAGGTCTGTCTCAAGACAAGCTATCTTCTGCCACAGCCTAGCAACCTCCCCTGACTCAGCAGGTGTAGGAGAGAATGGGACAAATGTGGGCAGAGCCTCCCCATCTCCCTCACTGCCCACCGAGCCCCTAACACCTCATCCCTAACACTCTCTACAACTTCATCCTCCTCCTCCTCATCCAGGGACATAACGCCTGCCTCTAAGCTCAATAAATACTCTTTTACAACCTCTAAAATGTTTGTCTTCAGAGCTTGTCTCCTAATTGCCAGGTTCTATGTGTTCTGTTACTGCCACTAAATCTGCCTTACGCAGTCTCACCAATAAACCTAACGAAGGGTTATCCAAAAACGCTGCCACTGCAGATGCTGCAATCTTAAACACTAGAGGTCACACTACAAAAATGTTACACTCCACCGAAGTACACAGACCAACGAAACAGTACCCAATTTAGCTACCTAGAATGTGGATGGCCGGGAGCATGTGCGTTGCTTACCTGGGGAACACAAGGCAAGCTGGGGGTGGCAGTGTGATGTTTTGGGCAATGTTCTGCTGGAAAACCTTGGGTCCTGCCATTCATGTGGATGTTACTTTGACCCGTACCCCCTACCTAAGCATTGTTGCAGACCATGTACACCCTTTCATGGAAACAGTATTCCCTGATGACATTGGCCTCTTTCAGCAAGATATTGTGCTCTGCCACAAAGCAAAAATGGTTCTGAAATGATTTGAGGAACACAACAATGACTTCAAGGTGTTGACTTGGCCTCCAAATTCCCCAGATCTCAATCCAATCAAGCATCTGTTGGACGTGCTGGACAAAAAAGTCTGACCCATTGAGTCCTCGCGACTCACAGGACTTAAAGGATCTGCTGCTAACGTTTGGTGCCAGATACCACAGCACACCTTCAGAGGTCTAGTGGAGTCCATGCCTCGACCGGTCAGGGCTGTTTTAGCGGCAAAAGGGGCAACATACACTGTTACATCCTCAGTGGTCTGAGTTGTTTTTGTTGCTTGTCTTTTTGTGTGTGTGTATGTTTGTACCTGGCAAATTGGTTCCAGTTCCAGTGGCAACTGCTTCTAACACATCAATTTTGAGGAGAAAATGTTAACTTGCTGCCTAATATATCCCATCCACTGACAGGAGCCATGATAACGACATTATCAGTTTTATTTACTTCGCCTGTCACGGGTCATAATTTTATGACAGATTGGTGTATAAATGGCATATTACACATCCAGGCCAAAATAAGAGATTTAAAACATTAGGCACAATGGTAGTGATGCTGACCTTCCACTTGCCAACCTGTTGTTGTTGTAGGGATCCATTTTGTTGTTCCTGGTTGGTCTTCTGTAGTGCTGTCAACCCCAACATTCCCTGTTGTTGTTGGAGTATCTAAAATATAAAACATCATCAGCAAAAATTTGATTATTGTGAAATGTACAGCTCTTGCACAATCAAAATGAAATATAAGTATTGTACCCTGAAAACATATGGTAGTATTTTCAGTGATCTTCTGTGAGCCAATAAAAGGAGATGCTTCACAATGGTAGTTTGTGTTGCTTGTGCCCATTCAAGTCTTAAAAGAAAGTGTGAATGTATGCAAAAATCTACTTACACTACCTTTTTATTGTTAATTTTGAGGAAAGTGGTGGAATTTCTGTAGTATATGCGCTATGTTAATACACTATACAGTATCTACATTCATTTATTCATCAATTTATAGAAGTCTGCAATTTTGGCCACTGGTTGTAAAAATGGCACTATTGAACTGAAATGGTTTTAGGTGCAACGATTCCCCCTTAGGGGTTCGTACATTTGTGTTTTGAGTTGCTCCCCTTTTGGTATTGTTTAAGTTTCTCTCCCTTGTGCATTGTTTTCCTATTGTTTTCCCGCTACTCCAGTCAGCTGATCATACCACGTATCCTACAGCCTATAGATTGTCAGTATGTTTAATCAGTGCACAGATGTTGTCCATTATCCTCATTATGTCTGGTATTTAGTTTGTGTGTTTTACTCATTCCCCTGTCATTGTTCCAGTGTCAAGTAGGTGTCTATGTTGTGTAAAAGTATTATAGCTATATAGCGTTTGCCCGTCGTCGAGGCAGTATTTTGTTTGAAGTGTTCTCTCTGTGAATAAAAACACTTTGGTTTGCTAACCTTCGCGCCTGTCTCACCTTTATGCATAGCGCACCACATAATCGTGACACTTGGAAAATTGTGTAGTATGTCATGTATTTGTACTCAATGTCATACACTGATACGTGCCTTATGTCATCCAAATCACACAACTTAAACTTGGAATTTCATGACTGAGTTATAACAGAGATTCTACGATCAGTCATAAGATTATGACCACCTGCCTGAGATCTTGGGCTTTTCCAGACAGTTAGCACTGGAGAAGAAAAGGCCACACATCCTTTGGCCTTTTGGGAAGGTAAGTGTGACTCACCGAAACCTGCCTCGAACTCCATTCTCCTAATCTGGATGTGTGCCTCCTTGTCTGCCTCTATTTTATGTACCTCTTACTCATACTCATATCTCTCTTCCATGTCTTTTAGGTCTGTCTCAAGACAAGCCATCTTCTGCCGCAGCCTAGCAACCTCCCCTGACTCAGCAGGTGAAGGAGAGAATGGGACAAATGTGGGCAGAGCCTCCTCATCTCCCTCACTGCCCACCGAGCCCCCAACACCTCATCCCTAACACTTTCTACAACTTCATCCTCCTCCTCCTCATCCAGGGACATAACGCCTGCCTCTAAGCTCAAAAAATACTCTTTTACATCCTCTAAAATGTCTGCCTTTAGAGCTTGTCTCCTAATTGCCAGGTGTTAGTGTTCTGCCACTGCCACTAAATCTGCCTTACGCAGTCTCACCAATAAACCTAACAAAGGGTTATCCAAAAACGCTGCCACTGCAGACGCTGCAATCCCAAACACTAGAGGTCACACTACAAAAATTTTACACTCCACCGAAGTACACAGACCAACGAAACAGTACACAATTTAGCTACCTAGAATGTAGATGGCCGGGAGCATGTGCGTTGCTTACCTGGGGAACACAAGGCAAGCTGGGGGTGGCAGTGTGATGCTTTGGGCAATGTTCTGCTGGAAAACCTTGGGTCCTGCCATTCATGTGGATGTTACTTTGACACGTACCACCTACCTAAGCATTGTTGCAGACCATGTACACCCTTTCATGGAAACAGTATTCCCTGATGACATTGGCCTCTTTCAGCAGGATAATGTGCTCTGCCACAAAGCAAAAATGGTTCTGGAATGATTTGAGGAACACAACAATGACTTCAAGGTGTTGACTTGGCCTCCAAATTCCCCAGATCTCAATCCAATCAAGCATCTGTTGGATGTGCTGGACAAAAAAGTCTGACCCATTGAGTCCTCGCCACTCACAGGACTTAAAGGATCTGCTGCTAACATCTTGGTGCCAGATACCACAGCACACCTTCAGAGGTCTAGTGGAGTCCATGCCTCGACCGGTCAGGGCTGTTTTGGCAGCAAAAGGGGCAACCTACACTGTTACATCCTCAGTGGTCTGAGTTGTTTTTGTTGCTTGTCTTTTTGTGTGTGTGTATGTTTGTACCAGGCAAATTGGTTCCAGTTCCAGTGGCAACTGCTTTTAACACATACATTTTGAGGAGAAAATGTTAACTTGCTGCCTAATATATCCCATCCACTGACAAGAGCCATGATAAGGACATTATCAGTTTTATTTACTTCACCTGTCAGGGGTCATAATGTTATGGCTGATTGGTGTATAAACAGCATATTACACATCCAGGCCAAAATAAGAGATTTAAAACATTAGGCACAATGGTAGTGATGCTGACCTTCCACTTGCCAACCTGTTGTTGTGGTAGGGATCCATTTTGTTGTTCCTGGTTGGTCTTCTGTAGTGCTGTCAACCCCAACATTCCCTGTTGTTGTTGGAGTATCTAAAATATAAAACATCATCAGCAAAAATTTGATTATTGTGAAATGTACAGCTCTTGCACAATCAAAATGAAATATAAGTATTGTACCCTGAAAACATATGGTAGTTTTTTCAGTTATCTTCTGTGAGCCAATAAAAGGAGTTGCTTCACAATGGTAGTTTGTGTTGCTTGTGCCCATTCAAGTCTTAAAAGAAAGTGTGAATGTATGCAAAAATCTACTTACACTACCTTTTCATTGTTAATTTTGAGGAAAGTGGTGGAATTTCTGTAGTATATGCGCTATGTTAATACACTATACAGTATCTATATTCATTTATTCATCAATTTATAGAAGTCTGCAATTTTGGCCACTGGTTGTAAAAATGGCACTATTGAACTGAAATGGTTCTAGGTGCAACGATTTCCCCTTAGGGGTTCGTACATTTGTGTTTTGAGTTGCTCCCCTTTTGGTATTGTTTAAGTTTCTCTCCCTTGTGCATTGTTTTCCTATTGTTTTCCCGCTACTCCAGTCAGCTGATCATACCACGTATCCTACAGCCTATAGATTGTCAGTATGTTTAATCAGTGCACAGATGTTGTCCATTATCCTCATTATGTCTGGTATTTAGTTTGTGTGTTTTACTCATTCCCCTGTCATTGTTCCAGTGTCAAGTAGGTGTCTATGTTGTGTAAAAGTATTATAGCTATATAGCGTTTGCCCGTCGTCGAGGCAGTATTTTGTTTGAAGTGTTCTCTCTGTGAATAAAAACACTTTGCTAAACTTCGCGCCTGTCTCACCTTTATGCATAGCGCACCACATAATCGTGACACTTGGAAAATTGTGTAGTATGTCATGTATTTGTACTCAATGTCATACACTGATACGTGCCTTATGTCATCCAAATCACACAACTTAAACTTGGAATTTCATGACTGAGTTATAACAGAGATTCTACGATCAGTCATAAGATTATGACCACCTGCCTGAGATCTTGGGCTTTTCCAGACAGTTAGCACTGGAGAAGAAAAGGCCACACATCCTTTGGCCTTTTGGGAAGGTAAGTGTGACTCACCGAATCCTGCCTTGAACTCCATTCTCCTAATCTGGATGTGTGCCTCCTTGTCTGCCTCTATTTTACGTACCTCTTACTCATACTCATATCTCTCTTCCATGTCTTTTAGGTCTGTCTCAAGACAAGCCATCTTCTGCTGCAGCCTAGCAACCTCCCCTGACTCAGCAGATGTAGGAGAGAATGGGACAAATGTGGGCAGAGCCTCCCCATCTCCCTCACTGCCCACCGAGCCCCTAACACCTCATCCCTAACACTCTCTACAACTTCATCCTCCTCCTCCTCATCCAGGGACATAACGCCTGCCTCTAAGCTCAATAAATACTCTTTTACAACCTCTAAAATGTTTGTCTTCAGAGCTTGTCTCCTAATTGCCAGGTTCTATGTGTTCTGTCACTGCCACTAAATCTGCCTTATGCAGTCTCACCAATAAACCTAACAAAGGGTTACCCAAAAAACGCTGCTACTGCAGACGCTGCAATCCTAAACACTAGAGGTCACACTACAAAAATGTTACACTCCACCGAAGTACACAGACCAACGAAACAGTACACAATTTAGCTACCTAGAATGTGGATGGCCGGGAGCATGTGTGTTGCTTACCTGGGGAACGCAAGGCAAGCTGGGGGTGGCAGTGTGATGCTTTGGGCAATGTTCTGCTAGAAAAGCTTGGGTCCTGCCATTCATGTGGATGTTACTTTGACACGTACCACCTACCTAAGCATTGTTGCAGACCATGTACACCCTTTCATGGAAACAGTATTCCCTGATGACATTGGCCTCTTTCAGCAAGATAATGTGCTCTGCCACAAAGCAAAAATGGTTCTGGAATGATTTGAGGAACACAACAATGACTTCAAGGTGTTGACTTGGTCTCCAAATTCCCCAGATCTCAATCCAATCAAGCATCTGTTGGACGTGCTGGACAAACAAGTCCGACCCATTGAGTCCTCGCAACTCACAGAACTTAAAGGATCTGCTGCTAACATCTTGGTGCCAGATACCACAGCACACCTTCAGAGGTCTAGTGGAGTCCATGCCTCGACCGGTCAGGGCTGTTTTGGCGGCAACAGGGGCAACATACACTGTTACATCCCCAGTGGTCTGAGTTGTTTTTGTTGCTTGTCTTTTTGTGTGTGTGAATGTTTGTACCAGGCAAATTGGTTCCAGTTCCAGTGGCAACTGCTTCTAACACATCAATTTTGAGGACAAAATGTTAACTTGCTGCCTAATATATCCCACCCACTGACAGGAGCCATGATAAGGACATTATCAGTTTTATTTACTTCACCTGTCAGGGGTCATAATGTTATGGCTGATTGGTGTATAAACAGCATATTACACATCCAGGCCAAAATAAGAGATTTAAAACATTAGGCACAATGGTAGTGACGCTGACCTTCCACTTGCCAACCTGTTGTTGTGGTAGGGATCCATTTTGTTGTTCCTGGTTGGTCTTCTGTAGTGCTGTCAACCCCAACATTCCCTGTTGTTTTTGGAGTATCTAAAATATAAAACATAATAAACAATTAGATTATATTGTGAAGGTAGTGCCCTTTGCATAATCAAAAGGAAGTGTAAATAACCTATCCTAAAAACACAGGGTACAACTAGCCTTTTCAATGATCTTCTGTCAGCCAATAATAAGAGTTGCTTCACAATGATAGTTTGTGTTGCTTGTACCCATCTGAGTCTTAGAAGAAAGTGTGGAGGTATGAGGAATTCTACTTATACTAGCTTTTTAGTTTGGGGAGTGTGGTGATAGTGGTGATAGTGGTGATATAAGTATATAAGTACATTTGTATTCATTTATTCACTAATTTAAAGATTGTTTGCTATTCTGGCCACTGGTTGTAGAAATGGCACAATTGAGCTAAAAAGGGTCCATGAAAATTGTGTACAGTACACTGTAAAAAAAGATCAGAAAAAAGCTGTAAAAACGAATAGTTATTTTTTGCCACTCCTCTTATTTTACAGACATTTCTTTCAAGTCACTAACAGAAAATACTTTATAAACACAGTAGTCCATTACAAAGTAATATCATCTCTGTGTTTTGACAGACATTTACTGTGTTTATAAAGAATTTTCTGTTATTATCTTGAAGGAAATGTAGGTAAAATAATAAAAAAAGTACTGGTATATTTGTTACCAGTACTTTTTACTGTTTTTTACCAAACTATTTTTTACAGTGTAGTAGCTATGTCCAGTGTCATAGTGGGCTAATTTGCTTTCTGACAGGACAAACTACACCATGACAGTAAGGGGTCTGAACCTGACTATGGCTTCTATGACTGTCCCGGACCTCCAACATGAGGTAGCGCAAATTGGCATAGCCCTGCAAGTTTTTGGGATAAATAAGTCAGATCTACTTTGCCACATCTTCTCTAGCAACCCACTGTGTGCAGATTGGGCACCTGTAAATTAAATTGCTGAAGTAAAGTTGGTGAGAGTAATCATCCCATGCATGATCTGACTAAAGGCTACTCTGTTGAATGAGCAGTGCAAAAAGAATCAGCCGGCATGGCGACATGTGGTCAGATGAACCATGTGGGCGCTCTCCACCATCCTGCATTTGTTGATGGAACGCTGAGGAGCTGCCAACGTAGCAGGGTTAGTGGGTAAAAAATTAATATAGTTTATTATGTTGTAAATGTATTTATAAAGTTACTGTATACTAGTAGATTAAGCACAATAGTAATGATACTGACATTCCACTTCCTTATCTCTTGATGTGGTCGGGAGCAAAGTTGTTGATTTAACCTTTGGTAGGTTTTCTGTAGTGCTGGACCCCCCAAAACCTACTGTTGTTTTTGGAGTATCAAAAATATAAAACATAATAAACAATGTTTAGATTATTTTGTGAAACATGTTACCCCTCAAACAATCCAAATAAAATGTAAATAACCTACCTTGAAACTGTTTGGTAAGACTAGCCGTTTCCTGGAACTTCTGTGAGCCGATAATAAGAGCAGCTTGACATTGATAGGTTGTGATGCCTGTGTCCATTCGGATCTCATAAGAGAGTGTGAAGGATTGAAAATGAGTGTATTCTCTGAAGAGTTCTGAGTGAATCTCCTTAAAGTCCTGGAACAGAAGCATCTGGACACTGTAACTGGATGTATAGTAGACATCAGTCAGTGTACATGTTACCATTTCAGCTTGACCAGGTGTAGTCCCTGGCATGGTAGAGAGGACTGCCATCGGCAGAGCTGAAAGAAACAGAGACCATGAAATCTCTCAGTTACAGTTATGAGAATGACTTAAAGCCCTGTATACCAAGTCAGTAGCTTACCATAAACTCTGAGGTAAACTGTTTCCCTCTTCTGTGTGATACAATTTGTTGATGTGCAAACATACATTCCTTCATGATATTGCTGTACAGCTGCAATATGTAGAAAGGATTTGTTTCCTGCGGTGTTCTGAGTGGCATCACTGTCATCTAGTTCCCTCCAGCTGGGCTTGCCTTTGGGACAGGTAGTCTCACAGGTTAAGGTCACAGCATCTCCCATCTTGACAAGTGGTTCAGCTGGTGTTACAGTGATGTCTTTGGCGCAGAGTGCCTGATCTAGACATAACAGGTTGACCAGTAATGGTACTTCCGATTAGAATTCTGTGTTAAATATTGTAAATGATGATTCAATTGCAGGAAAGGCTCTTGGTTGAAAAAACGATTTCTTGAGTCAGGTAACGGGTTGATCATAGGATGTTTAATAAACGACTTCTCGTCCCGGAACAGGGATCTCAGTGACGAGGTAACAAAGACGTGTTTCGGAGAATGTCTCGAATAACGTTATGAGCTGACTTATAAAGCGCTGTAAACTGTTCATCTAGCACCTCGATAAGACCCACTTCAGACCTGTGACTGTCTCACATGAGCAGATCAGCATTACTCCTTATGGCCTTGGCTAGTTGTTGTTCCCAAACAGATTAAGTAACCTTGATCTGTGTGCCCTGTCCTGTTAGCCTGAATGTCATCAAACATGTATTAGATCTGTGATGAGGGTTGAATGGATTTCACTAAATATGAGCAGATACTTGAGAATAATGTAGAGAAATCAGTCACAAAGTTGAAGTTGTGCCGGGGCTGGATATTTCAACAAGACAACGACCCAAAACATCTTAGTCCCCAGACCTGAATGTCATTTAAAATCTGTGGGGTAATTTAAAGCGGGCTGTCCATGCTTGGCAACCATTAAACCTAACTGAACTGGAGATGTTTTGCAAGGAGAAATGGTCCAAAATACCTTCATCCAGAATCCAGACACTCATTACAGTCTATAGGAAGTGTCTAGAGGCTGTTATTTCTGCTAAACGAGGCTCAACTAAATATTGATGTGATGTGTCTGTTGGAGTGCCCAAATGTATGCACCTGTCTAATTTCATTTTGATGCATATTGCACATTTTCTGTTTATCCAATAAACTTTATTTCACTACTGAAATATTACTGTGTCTTTTAGTTATTTAATAGATCGAAATGAAATTGCTGATCCAAACACCCAATTATTTGTAATTGAAAAACATGGAAATTGTCAGGGTTGCCTAAACTATTGCATATGACTGTAACTGTTGCAATACATTTTGTCTTGGCTTTAATTAATAAATTTCTACACTTTGGAGAATCTATACTGATTTAAGCAAGTGTCGTGTGCATTATCTCTCTGTGGATATTATACTGTCTGAATGAGCTGTTTGGAGAACCTGAGCTTAGCTAACACACAAACAAACTAGCTGAATATATTCATGGTTCAATAGCATGCATCATTACTACAAATGGATTTAGTTGAAAGGCTGAAAACATTCAACTTCAGTAAAAAAAAATGTGCAACTGACAGCAATAAACAAATTGTTAAATATATTTAAGCAAAAAAAAGGAGTTCGGGTACCTCTTAGAGCCAGAAGAAGGTAGCAGAGTAGAGATAGAGAGTATTGCAGGGGAATCATTGTCCTTTTTATTAATGCCCCGTTTTTGCGGTCAGTGTTTTGACTTGTTAGTCTGTAATCGGAAAGAATTCCAGTACAACTGAAGATGGAAAGGAAGTTTAGTAAGCTTATGGCTTCCCTGCCAGGGTCTCTACAGAAGCTTGAATCAACTGCCAAAATCCTCACATGTAGGGACAGCATCATTAAAGGACAAATCATCTTAATGTTATATGGTTTCTAGTCTTTAAATAAGTAAATGGACCAAGATCGTTCTTTTATTCACCATACAGTTATTTATAGTTTACCTATACAGTTAAGCCAATGCTACATTTAGCAAATGTCAGCTAGATAAAAAGAAATCAAACCAATAAGACTGTGTAAGTAAATAAAAAAATATCTCAAAAATAACCTGAAATTAACTCCATATTTGTTTTGATTATTTCCAGATTATTTATTTTATTTATTTATCATTTATTTGATATGGACATTGCAATTAAACATAGTACAAAACAAGTCTGTAACTGATGCTATGCAAAAAGAGTTTATATATATATTGCTAATTTTCGACTCCAGTCCATGGTTGGGCCTTTACACTACAACATTTGCTATTTCATCTTAAAAACATCCCTATAACCACACCAAATAAATCACTTACATACACAAAAAAGTTATCTACAAATGGGTACATTCCTGTTTCGATTTCATCCAAGACTTAACTCGAGAAGTAAACAGTCTAAGCTCAGTCATGGTTTTAAATTCAGTGGGTAATGAATTCCACAATTTTGCACTTTTATATGAAAAAGTAGACTGACCATCATTTGACCATAACCAGAATGTAAACATTGACACATACCCTGAATATGTACAGATGACTGATGTTAGTTAAAGTTAGTATATGCTGTTAAAAGAAACTGAAACCTAAATGATATCTTGGCCCATAACCAGAAATGTTTTATCATGAAGTGAAATAATGTGAAATTCTCCTTTATCATTGAGACCACTGATGGTTTGCCTGTGCGTGTATACTGTATAGACACAAAACATTAACACAATCACTTTTCTGTTTGTGTTGAACATTCAGGGGATGTTACAGATGACATTTTAATCTCTTGGAGAAACTAAAGGAAATAGAGGAATACACTGATAACAAATAAATAACAATGGCTGTAAATGTGTAAAACCTAAAGCATTTAACAGTTTATTAAGGATTAAAAAAAATAGTTTCAGATGTTTTATTAAACAAACAAATGGACGGGAATTTATTTTCAAGGTAAATCTGAAATGATTTAATAGAACAAAGAATAAGCCTGAAACCAAACAAAAACAAGGAGACAGCGCAGATGTTAGCAGCTGTATCGCCCAGCTCAGGGAGGGCTGGCGTTACCAGAGACAAGAACTGAGAGTACCTCATTTATATATATAGTTTCAGTGTTTTATTCTTTATATTCATTACATTATGTCTTAGTTTTTTTATAGCCCTTTAACATGGCACACCTCTCTCCCAGTCTGTTCCTGCTGTATGCTGTGCTCTGATTAGATATGACTTGTAGCTGTGGTGATCTTGCCTGATTAGGGCACAGCATATAAACTGGGCAAACTGGGCAAAAGTAGGGGCATGGATCAGAAATCCACTCAGCATCTGCTCTCTTCCTGTATTTAGAAACATCGTACTCAACAACTAGACAAGTTTTTTGAATAGAAGTGTTTGAGTAATGCAGGAAAAAGGGGGCGGACGATCTGACCTAACTACAGCATGTAGGTTATCATATGCTTTAATGCATTGTTCAAATTATAACCTTTGTGTGCTCCGCATGGCATGTTGGGCTAAGTTGCTGCTTTGCACAATAGCTACAATACTGGGCACAAGTTAAAATGGTGCTTCACTGACTTCCCCGATAATGTAAAGATAAGTTAGTTTACATATTTAATTTTTAATTTTAATTTTTTAATTTAACCTTTATTTAACCAGGTAAGTTGACTAAGAACAATTTCTTATTTACAGCAACGACCTGGGAACAATTAGGGTAAAGTGTCTTGCCCAAGGACACAACGACATTTGGCTCAGTCGGGAATCGAACTGGCAACCTTCTGACTACAACACACAGTTTTTTGGCTCCTTTGTAATGTATACTGATATCAAAAATCCCCCAAATGGTTCTGATCAAAAGTTTACATCCCCTTGAAAGTATGGCCTTGTTACGCACAAGGTGATATACACAGCTAAAACATTAAAGGTTAATTTCCCACACCTGTTGGCATTTTAAATTGCAATTAGTGACTGAAATAGTCAATGAGTTTGTTAGCTCTCACGTGGATACACTGAGCAGGCTAGATATTGAGCAATTGGGAGCAGAAAAGAACTGTCAAAAGACCTGCATAATAAGGTACTGGAACTGTATAAAGTTGGACATGGATATAAAAAGATATCCAAAACCTTGCAAGTGCCAGTCAGTACTGTTCAATCACTTATTAAGAAGTGAAAGATTCAGGGATCTCTTGATATCAAGCCAAGGTCAGGTAAACCAAGTAAGGTTTCAGCCAAAACTGCCAGAAAAATTGTTCGGGTTACAAAGAAAAACCCACAGGTAACTTCGGGAGACATACAAACTGCTCTGGAAATTTGTTTTGTGGTTGTTATAAGGAGCACATTTACGACAATACTGTTGTATATTTTTGCATTTACTCATCAAATAACTCAGAGTCTGGAGAAAATGTAAAAGGAGCAAGGACTTTAATTGTGTTGAAATCGAGGTTTTATCATGACAAAATCTCACAAACAAAGGACAGCACACACAAACTTATAGAGAAAATTACATCATCAACAGAACTCAATACTGGTGTTCTTAATGGCCTACTTAGATATCTTTAGTTTAAATCTCACCAATGGTTCAGCAGAATTTCAAACTGGTTTAGGTGGTGTCGGCTTGTCTGGCATCTATATGTAAATTTTTCTCTGAGGCCCAAATGGCTGGGTTGCGGTATCACCTCTTGCTGAGACAACCTTTAGACAAACATCAGGCCATTGTTCTCCATTTGGCCCTACATTTCAATCCTGTATTCTCTATTTAAATTTACTCTGTCAGCCCCATCCTACCAAGGGACAATTACATTTTCAGTAAAAATATTTATTCATGATTCCATAAATCATTTCCACAATCTTGTTTAACTTTGGTCTTTGATGTGTGATTCTTACCCGGTCCATAGCTCCAGAAAATACAAAACAAAATAGGATAACATTTATAGAAACATAACAACACATCTAGACATTTAATATACAGTAAGTTCATCCTGACCAATGCTGATCATTGAAACAGAGATTGTGTAATCCTTATACAGGAACCTCAATACAATGAGGAGGATTCTCCTTTCCCATATTATCACTACATTTTATTGCATATTTCCTACTTTTGCATCAGCTAGATAGATCTCACTACACATTTTATGGATCACTGCTCCATTAATTAGAACATCTTCTATAATACTTATAAAAGATTAGCTGCATGGTCGAGTTGCCAGAAAGAAGCATTTACTGTGCCAGTGCCACAAAAAAGCCCAATTACTATATGCCCAACAACACATTGACATGCCTCACAGCTACTGGCACACTGTAATTTGGAGTGAGGAGACCAAAATAGAGGTTTCTTGTCACAACCATAAGCACAATGTTTTTTTGAGAGGGGTCAAAAAGGCCTCTAGGGAAAAGAATACCATCATCACTGTGAAGCATGCTGGTGGGTTTTATGGGGGATTGTGAGCTCTAAAGGCAAAGGGAACCTTGTGAAAATTGATGGCAAGATGAATGCAGCATGTTATGGGACAATACTGGCAGACAATTTGCATTCTTCTATACGAAAGTTGCGCATGGGCCTCTCTTGGAAATTCCAGGAAAACAATTACCATAAGCACAAGGCCCTTCAGTGGTTACAGCAGAAAAAGGTGAATGTTCTGGAGTGGCCTTCACAGTATTCTGACTGTAATATTATTGAGTCCCTCTGGGAAGATCTCAAATGTGCAATTCATGCAAGACAACCCAAGACTTTGCATGACCTGGAGGCGTTTTGCCAAGGAAAATGGGCAGCTATACCACCTGCAAGAATTTGGGGCCGCATAGACAACTATCATAAACGACTGCACGCTGTCTCTGCTGCAGCATTCCACATTTATCCCCATATCTCCAGTGGAGTTATGGGGGACACAGGTAGCCTACTATCCTCCAGCCCTAGATCTATTATTAAACACAGCCACACACATAGCAATCTCAGGGGGTCCCTAACTTAGTATCTGAGTTGAGTTGGTTTTGTAGCTGTATCTTTAGTCCAGCCATAGTTTTCATAAATGTGACCTATTTGCCTACCATCTGTAAGCTTTTGGTGTCTTAAAGACCATTCCACAGGTGCATGTTCTTAATTTTTTTTTCGTCATTGAACAAACATGGAAAACATTGTTTAAACCCTTTACACTGAATAAAGGTTATTTGGCATTCTAAAAATGATCTTTTAAGATAGTGTCCTGAAAAAGGGCAGAGTTTATGTATCCAGCTGCTAGTCTATTTTCTAATCATGCTTTCTTGTAAATGTAAAAAAACAAGTATGCATGGACTAGAGAATATAGCTATATCATTCTCATTTATACATCCTGGAGGATATTAACTTACCTTAACTATATATGTTAATATCTGCCTAGGACATCTCAATTATGTTGTGGAAAATGTATCTTCTGTGTTTGAGTTAAAATCTTTTTTGCCATTCAATATTTTACGTTCAAAGTACATTAAGGTAAAAAAAAAGAAAAAAAAAGAAAAAAAAGAAAAAAAATAAAATAAATAAAATAAGATAATCTTAACTGAAAAAGAAAGTGATGGACATGTTTAGACATGGTTATATAAAGGGCTGCCCAAGTAAAAAAAAGTATATTTAAATTATACTCCAGTATTATACTTCTAGTATACTTATGTTTAACCATAAGTATGTATTTCATATATTTAAGTATATTTGAAGTATACTTTCAAAGTATACATACCAAAATAATATATTAAAAGTATATTTAGAAAAAATAAAATACATTTCAAGTACATTTAAATATACTTTTTTTTAACCTGGGTGGAGATCTATCAAACAAAGTATTTGTCACCTTTCAACTGGGAACACCCCACAAAAACTGCAGTTTTGGAGATGCTCTGTCACAAGGGTGGTGTGTTGTAGTGGTTGAAAGGAGGGAGACCAAAGCATGATGCGGTTTGTGGATTTAATAAACAATGATCGTGGTTTACAGACTTGCATATGATAGGACCAGGAATAATAAGAGCGATTGCACAACATCAGGAGAATACTAATGACTGTGTTCTCATACGCAACACAAAATGCAGTAAGTAATAAATATGTATGCTTAAACTCACATATCTCTATAAACTCTCTACTTACAATGCATTTACTTGGCGAGGGCACAAAACAGCACAGTATCCCAAAATGTCTATGAAGCAAAATTCCAGGAAATCACATGAACAGCAAACACACATAATCGTCAATGCCTGACCTCTCTCCTTCTTCTTCTTCTTTGGGGTACTGGCGGATCGCAACCAACGTCAATGGTGCATACACCGCCACCTACTGTACCCCACCCCTATATCCCCTTACCCACCCCCGTATCCTTGAGGAAGCGCGTCAGCCCCTTCACCACCACCCCACCACCACTCCCACCCCCCAGCACCCCTCCCAAGCCCCACTCCCTCCCCTCCCTCCTTACCTGTCCATACAACCTTTCCCTTTCCTCATCATACTTCTCTCAATACAACGCTACATGCTCCACTGTTTCCTCCACCAGACACCCCTCACACAATCCAGTCTCATGCCTCCCCATCATTCTTAATGTTGCATTCAGCCTTGTATGCCCAAACCTCATCCTACACCACACTACCTCCTCCCTCCGACACCCCCTATACCCCCCCTTCCACCCTAACCGTTTTCTGAATCCCATACTACCCCCTCCCTGTCCTACACTCATCCCACTGTTTCTGCCAGCATTCCAGCCCTACTCTCCTAACCATGGCTTTCATCTCCCCCCGCCCATACGGTATCCTCACATCCACTTCCTCCTTCCGTGATCCACACTTCGCCACCCTATCCACCTCTTCATTACCCTCAACACCAACACGAGCCGGCACCCAACAAAACCACACTGCCACCCCCACCCTCTCCAGCCCCAGCAACAGCACCATCAACTCCACCATCAAATCTCCCCTATCTGACCTACCCGACTTTACACTATCCAACACAGATGTTGAGTCCGTGCACACCACCACACTAAGTGGCCGAACCTCCTCCACCCAACACAGCCCTAATATCAACGCCATCATCTCCACAGTGTACACCGACACATGATCCGTTAGCCTCTTCCCCCTCCTTATGCCAAACTCTGGGACAAACACCCCAGCCCCTACCTTCCCACTAACTGGGTCCTTCGACCCATCCGTGAACACCCTCAGATATCCACCAAACCCTTCACCAAGAAAGCTCTCCACATCACCACTGATACGCCTACCATCCCTTCCTACGCTCCACCAACCTCATATCCACATTCAGCACTGGAACCAACCACGGTGGAACCCCCCCCAAAGCTACCGCCGGTCCAACATCCTTCCCCTCCAATCCATACTCCACCACCTTCTGCTCTATCACCCACCCAAACGCCCTCAGCTTACCCCCTACACCCCCCCAACATCTCCCCACCACCTCCACCGCCGGATGCCCCTTTGTGGTCCCCTTTAGACTCACCCAATATGCTAGCGCTAGTTTATCCCTCCTCAACGCCAACAACATCTCACCCGTCTCCACATGCACTGCAGCCGTGGGCGTCGACCTGCATGCTCCTACGCACATCCGCAGCGCCCGTGCTTGCACCCTGTCCAACACCTCTAACACTGTCCTAGCCGCCGACCCATATATAAAACACCCATAATCTATCACAGACCTAATTAGTGCCTGATATACACACAACAGCGCCTTCCTGTCAGCCCGCCACTCTACCCCCACCACCGCTCTCATAAGGTTCAATGCCCTCCTACACTTGACCTCCACATATGCCACATGCTTCCTCCACATCAACCTCTGGTCAAACCACATACCCAGATACTTAAAAACCTCCACCCTATCTTTCTCCTCTCCATACATCTGCAACCTCACATCCACCACCTTCCTATTCGAATATACCATAAAGCAGGACTTAGCCACCGACATCCGAAAGCCCCACTTCAACGACCACTCTTCCACCGCAGCCACAGCACCCTGCATTTTTCCCATCACAAACTTTACATTTCTCCCCTTCTTCCAAATAGCCCCATCATCCGCATACAGCGCCACCCCAATTCCCCACCCCTCTAAAGACATCATCTATCATCACCGAAAACAATACCGGACTCACCACACTTCCCTGCGGCGTCCCATTCTCCACCTTAAACTCCCCCGACACCCCAGCCCCCACCTTCACCCCAAACACCCTCCCAAACAAGAACCCCACCACCCAATTATACAACCTACCACCAATACCTATAGCCCCTAACTTTATCAACAAACCCTCCCACCACAAAGTATCATACGCCTTTTCTACATCAAAATACGTGACACACATAATTTCCCTCCTCGACAACGCAGAGGCTATCTCTGTGCTAATCGTAACCAACGCATCCATAGTCGAACTACCTCTCCTGAACCCACTCTGTGCCTCACTCACCAGACCCCTACTGTCCAAATAAAACAACAGTCTACTCACAATCATCTTTTCCATCAACTTACACATATTCGATGTGAGCGCTATGGGCCTATAGCTAGCAGCTTTTGCAGGGTCCTTACCCGGCTTAACAAATGGCAGCACCACTGCCCTCTTCCACCCACTCAGCAGAACCCCAGTCCTCCACACCAAATTAAACAGGGCCAACACCGCCACCTTCACACTTAAGGAGGCATACTTCACCATCACATAACACACCCCATCCTCACCCGGTGCCGTTCTACCACACCCCTCCAACGCTTTATCCATTTCGTACATAGAAAACTCCACATCCATGACATCACTCCCCTCCACTCTCCTACTCAGTACATCCCTGTGCTCCTCCAACAACACCCCCTTCCTCCGCCTTGCCTCCTCACACAAATGCCCACACCCGTGCACAGCAGTAAACACCCGTCCTATGACCTCCGCCTTATCTACATCACTCACTGCACACACGTCCCCTTCTACCAACACCGGTATGCTCCCCCCAGTACCCTTACCCCCCATCTTCCTGAACATCCTCCACACCTTTCTTAAATTCGTACTCCTCCCAATAGTCGAACAAAATTCCTGCCACTCTTTCCTCTTTGCCCTCTTAATCATTTGCCTAGCCACCGCCCGCTTCCTCTGATAATCCTCCAGATTGCTCACTGTCAACCCCCTTTTCAATACCCTCAATGCCACATCCCTTTCCTTCACCCCTCTTGAACAACCACCTGTCCACCACGGGACCACCCGCTGTCGCCCCCCACCATTACCTACTGGCACAGCCACCTCAGCAGCCATTATCATACACGCCGTCACCACCTCTGCACACTCATCAACCGACCCATCCAACCGTATATCCTTCAGAAATACAACGATACCTCTTCCAATCAGCCCGATCGAAACACCACCGCCTCCCACACACCCTATCCTGCCTAACCACACCACCCTCCACTCTGCACACTATCGGATAATGATCGCTCCCTACCGTCGACTCCCCACACACCTTCCATGCACACCGTGCTACCAGTGTAGCCGACACTAATGTCAAATCCAAGCATGACCTCATCAATCCGGGTCCCCCTCCCATCATTCATACACACCAACCCATTAGTCTCCATAAGTTCTTCCACCACCTTGCCATTTGAGGTTGTCCGTACGCTCCCCCACATCTCATTATGGGCATTAAAATCACCACACCACACAACCTTACCACCCCCACACACCCTCTCTATATCCACCAGCTCTTCCACCACCAACCTTTTACATGGGTTATAATAATTAATCACACACACAGTACCCCCTCTCATATCAACCACCACCCCCACACATTCCTCGCCTCGCACACTAACTTGCCTATATGCCACCCCTAGCTTAACAAATGTGACACAACCCCCAGCTACTCCATTCACCCTGTCACACCTCACCGCCACAAACCCAGGGACCACAAAATCCAGCTCCGGGACAAGCCACGATTCCTGTACACACACTACATCCGGCACCACCTCCAGGTTATATATAAACTTTTTAAACTCCTGCCCATTTGCCACCAGACTCCTGGCATTCCACTGCAGTATCACCAACCCCATCCTATCCAGGCCGGCCCTCCTCCCCCGCTAGACCCGGCCGACACATCCTCTCATGCACCAAAGGCCCAGTGACATCATTGATGCCCAGAATCACCCTAGCAGCATGCACCACCATTTCAATGCGAGCCGACTTCCCCATCACTTGTGCACCTACATTCAGTACATTACTAATAAAAGCCAAAAAATCCAACCTGTTCATCACCAGAGAGTCCACCCCCACCCCACACTCATGCACACACGGTTTCCTCACCACACCCTCCCGTCTCACCTCCACCGCTCCTACAACATCTACCCCTTGTCTCCCCTCCACCTCTCCTACAACATCTACCCCTTGTCTATCCAGTTCCGCCCACCGATCATCTCTCTGCTCCCCCACTCTGCTAGCTGCTTCTGCATAACTAATCTTATTCTGAACCCTATACTTCTGTACCTCTGCCGCTATCATCTGTACTTTACATCCCCCAAATGCTGCACTGTGGTCTCCACCGCAATTACAGCACTTTATCCTGTCTAATTCACCACACTTCCCATATGCATGTGGCCCCCCACTCCTAGCACACCGCATTTTCGCCCTACATATTCTAGCTACGTGCCCCATACGTTGACAATTGAAGCATCTCAAGGGAGCCTGGACAAAAAACTAAAAAACTAATAAAAACTACATAAAAACGAATAAACCCTAGAAACACCCTCTCCGGCAATGCCTGCTCAAACTCTAACAACACCGTATTGCTTTCCTCTCCCTCTTTCCTATCCTTCCTATTCATTCTCCTGGCGTCAACCACCGTCCCTCCCGTCACCTCCCTCCGAAATTCTTCCATAGTAACCTCCACCGGCACCCCGGTAATCACACCCCTGAGTCGTGCACCGCTACCCGGCACAAAACACTTCACCTTCCCCCCCTCCCAGAGTCACCAACTTCAAAACCTTTCCAGCTTGCTGCCCATCCCTAGCAAATATCAACACCCTACCTCCCGCCATACACCTAGCATCCTTTACCTGACCAATCTCAGCCTTAATGGCCTTGGTGAGGCCTATAGGATTCATCAGTGTCCTGGTGGGTTCAGTAAACACCACCATAACCTTGTGCTCTCCCTCTTCGCCCTCTCGTCTCCCTAACCCCCTTGTCCGCCAACCCTCAACCCTTTGTCTTAGTCTTCTTCCCCCACACCACCTTATATTGCCCTTGCTGTCTTACCTCCACTCCCTCCTTCATCTCGCTCCCATCTGAACTCCCAGCCATGCCAGCCCCAGTCACGACACAGCCGTGCAAATCCGCCAGCAACTGTCCACCAGCCTTCACCACTTGTCTACCGCTAGTAGACACCCGCTGCCGACCAAGCTTCGGCCATATACCACCCTCCACCACTTTCACTTCACCCTCCCGGCTCGTTTGCCTATTCATCCTACCCTTCATACAAAAAACAAAACCAACAAACAAACAAACAAACTAGCACGCAAAAGTTCAATCTGTCGAACGTCTCTCTACCAACGCTGTCAGTCAATACGGAAGTCGCTAACTCCTCGATGTCATCCCCACGCTGATTCTCTAGATCGTTGCCTGTTATGATCTGTCAACTGGCAACCTCACCAAAATCCCTGACCTCTCTCTTGCTTGGCTAGCATTTATATACTGTAGAAACAACTAATGACTAATTGAACACGGCTGAACGCAATCATCAGATATACAAGTACCTGCCTAACCTAACTAATGCTAAACTTAAAGGGACAGTACATAAACTAAGAACCACAATGCAATGCACTGGATAACAGTGAATGACTATAAATGGAAAACACAACACAGAAATAAACTTGAATATACAATATAAGATAATGAGCCCAGTTCTCAGTCCAGTGCCCACACCAGCCTACACTGGGCTGGACATGACATGCTTTGACCCAATCGTCTAGCAATCACAATTTGGCCCTTGTCAAAGTCCCATAAATCCTTTTGCTTGCCCATTTTACCTGCTTCTAACATCAACTTTGAGGACAAAATGATCCAACAGATGATCTACTGTAGTTCAAATTGCAGAAAAAGTTAATGCTGGTTCTGTTAGAAAGGTGTCAAGAACACAGAGTGCATTGCATTTCGTTGTTTATGGGGCTGCTGTATTGGCGCCGAAAGGGGCCACAATATTAGGCAGGTGCTCATAATGTTTTGGCTGATCGGTCTATGTATCTTCAATAATGTAAACCTTTGTGAAAAAAAAACATGACACTTATTTAAAGGTATGCAAAATCCAAGGCCATCCTGTAAACTTGCTACACTTAACACACAATAACAACTACTGATGCATTTTTATGGAGTTTTACAAGTGCAGAAGGCAGTGAGGTCAGTAACACAGGCAGAGGAGTATACTTGCAATTAAGCAGGAAGTCCGAGATCCAGGGGGTAGTCCAAATGGCAAGCAGGGTCAAACAGGCAGAAATCAAGCAGGCAACAGCACAGACTAGGGAACAGGCAGGAATCAAGCAGGCAACAGCACAGACTAGGGAACAGGCAGGAATCAGAGAAGACAGGCAACAGCACAGACTAGGGAACAGGCAGGAATCAAGCAGGCAACAGCACAAACTAGTGAACAGGCAGGAATCAGAGAAGACAGGCAAAACAGCTCAGGTATCCAAAATAGAATGCTTTTATTAATGCTCAGTAGTCAAGACCAACAATACCTCGCCAAGTGGTAAAGGACCTGGGGCCTCATTTATAAATCTTTGCAGTGGATTTGCATCAGAAGTGGCGTACGGATGAAATATAGAACGTCCATACGCAAAGAAATATTCAGATTTATAAAACCATCCTACGCCGTTTTCCCTTTATAAATCACAATCAACTCTAAATGTGGAGCAGCTTTTGCGCCCATAATTGCCCATAAATAGTCAGTGAAATGCCCCGAAATTATTATTCATTGAATGAGAAATCATGGCAAACAGAGAGAGGAAAACCAAAAATTAAACTTCACTCAATGTGAAGTAGAAATGATTGTTAGCGAGGTGTAAAAGAGGAGGAAAATGTTGTTAAAAAAAGTGGTCAGACATCAAAGTCGATGCCAAAAAGCATCTAGCGCTTCATCCCGAAAGTCTGCCACGGTTGGGGGAAGATTAGTTAAATTAGTGAGCAACATGTCTGCAACATTATGCGACCAGCCTATTATACCTAACACGTCTGGCATAACCCGGCTAAGGGTTGGCTGAGATAACCGTGACCTGTTAGCCAATTCTCTCATGAAAGTGCCAGTCACCAGAAATCCTGTTATTGTTAAAGGCGCCACTAAATTAAATGCACTATTAGGCTATTATTACTATCTTCTAACAGCGCAAGATCAGCCATTGTGCGTCAATATGCATTGTGATGGAATGGCTTTTTTATAACCATCCATTTGACTGTATCTGATCATCTACAGTATTAATCTAATTGTAAATGGGAAATAGTTCTGCGTAAATTGAATTTTTTGCACCTGTCAAAATGGTTAAGACATGCGTCACGAAGGAACACATTTAAAAATGAAACAAACTAAATGCATATAAATGAACATTATGATTCAAAGTCAAAGTCAAGTCAAATTTGTTTATTTGTCATATGCATCGAATGACATCACATCATCCTATGCAGAGAAATTTTTGTGACATGGCTCGACACATCTACACAGTGGGCTTAAAAAAATTATATACAATATGAAGAAATTTTAAAACAATAATAATAGTAATAATAGCAATATACTATGTACTGAACAGTGATCTGGAGTGTACACAGCAGAAGTAATGAATAATATAAATATGGCATGGAAATTCCTTTTTTAAAGGTGCATTGAATGAGTGGATAAAGTGACCAGAGAATGACAGGGACTCAAGAAATGATTTGTAATCAATGTTCCATGTTAAGCAGCCGAAT
>JACXGM010009103.1:0-28040 GCA_016801145.1 Umbra pygmaea | reverse complement strand
GCAGGTAGGTCCTCCCAACACAATGCTAGGCAGGTAGGTCCTCCCAACACAATGCTAGGCAGGTACGCCCTCCCAACACAATGCTAGGCAGGTACGCCCTCCCAACACACTGCTAGGCAGGTACGCCCTCCCAACACACTGCTAGGCAGGTACGCCCTCCCAACACACTGCTAGGCAGGTACGCCCTCCCAACACACTGCTAGGCAGGTACGCCCTCCCAACACACTGCTAGGCAGGTACGCCCTCCCAACACACTGCTAGGCAGGTACGCCCTCCCAACACTAACATCTGTGTAGCACATTTAGTGCCTAAGCAAGATTTGCAAGTTATCTTAAACAACTATGGAGTGTTAACTGTGGTCGGCATGTCTGGTGTGTTTTGGTTTTTCTTTAGGACCTCCCTTCTCTCATCATGTCTGGTGTGTTGATTTTTCTTTAGGACCTCCCTTCACGCATCAGCGGACCCCAGAGCACATGATCTTCTATGGCCAGTCGTCCTGTGAGGATGACCTGGACCGTTACCTGGAGTCTCTGAAGTACCTGTGGCGCAGGTACAAGGGGGAGACGCCCGTCATCATCAACACAATGGGCTGGGTCAGAGGTTAGTTACCGTGTTGTTGACAACCGACATGTCCGGAACGTACATACATTTGTGGTATCGGGTGTCCTCAAAGTGTATAAACCCTTTGATAAGAACATTTTGTGTTAAATTGTATTTTCCGCCATGTTAACCTGCCTCTACATTTTCAGGTCTCGGCTTTCAGTTGCTGGTGGACATCATTCGCCTCTTCTCCGTCTCCCACGTGGTGCAGCTCAACACTGGGGACAAAGTCATGTGCCCCAAGCTCACCCCTGACTTCCTGAGATCAGCCCACGGCTGGCAGACTCACCCTCCTGCCCAGTCAGCTCTGGGGGAGGAGACCTCTGGAAGCCATCCAGCCCAGCAGAGCTACACTCTGTTCAGTGTGAATTCAGAGTTCGAAGGTGCAGGCTGCCAAGGACCAACGTAAGAGTCCCAACAACAGGACATCGAAAATACTGCTCTGGAAAGAATTAAGACCTCTATAAAATTGATCAGTGTCTCCAATTGTCTTTTGATATGTTCAGTAGTGTGCAAAAGATTTAGGCAGGTGTTCAAAACAGCTGTAAAGTAAGAATGCTTTTAAAATAGACATGTTTTTATTTGTTAATTAACCAAATGCAAAGTGAGTGAAGAGAAGAAAAATCGAAATCAAATGTTATATTTGGTGTGACCCCCCTTTGCCCTCCATAACAGCATCAATTCATCTAGGTACGCTTGTACAAAGTCAACATTTTGTAGGCATGTCGTCAGGTGTGATGAAACATCAAACAGGTGCTAATGATCATCAATCCAATATGTAGGTTGAAACGATCATAAACAGAAACAGCTGTGTAGGAGAAATATAACTGGATGAAGAACAGCTGAACTCAGCTAACAAGGTGACGTTGCTGAAGTCAGTTTACTGTCAAAAGTCATAGAGCATGTCAAGACTGAGCACTGCAAAAAGACAAGTTAGATATACTGCATCAGCAAGGTCTTTCCCAGGCACACATTTTAAGGCAGACCGGGGTTTCCAGATGTGCTGTCCAAGCTCTTTTGAAGAAGCACAAAGAAACAGGCAACATTGAGGACAGGCAACTCCTTTGAGTTGGATTAAGTCAGATTATCTACCTTGCCCCATCACTCTCTAGCAACACCTTGTGTGCAGATCGGGCACCTGTTAATGAATTCACTAAAGCATAGTTGGTGAGCGTAATCATCCCGTGCATGATCTGACTAAAGGCTTCAGTGTTGGATGAGTAGAGCCGGCTCCGTAACGTGGTTGGACCATGTGAGCACCAAAATGAGGAAAAATATTGTTATACAGAGCATTTATTTGCAGAAACTGGTCAAAATAAGTTAATATTCATTCATAGACAACCTAATACTAATCTGATAATTTGGAAAGAGTTCAGGAATCAATATTGGGTGTAACAATAATAATTGTATAATAGTAATAATTGGCTTTCATTCGTCTTGTCATGCTCTCCACCAGTCTTTCACATTGATGTTGGGTGACTTTATTCTATTCCTGGAGCAAAATTCCAAGCAGCTCAGCTTGGATGGCTTCTGACCATCTTTCTCTTGATCACATTCCAGAGGTTTTCAGTGGGGTTGAATTAAGAAATGTGTGCGGTGGTCTCCATGTTCTCCAGAGCTCTACATACTTGCTATTTTCATTAAAGCAATGATTAACCTCTCCTCCCTGCTGTGGGATTCTGTGACAGGAGACACCAGAGGAAGAATGAGCTACGAGACATGGCTCTGTTGAGCTACTTCAGCCAGATGCAGTCTCCTGAATCAGGCCCCATGAGGCCCCTACACTGCTTCACCCCTTACCAGGTCAGACAGACGATACCACCTTACTCGCATGCAGTCTAAATGTGCAGAAGTCTTCTGAAGTGTTTCTGCAGGATTGGGTTTATTCCTGTGTGTACGAGAAGCATTTTATATATTGATTGGGGTACGTTCCTTCTTCCTCTGCTCACAGGTTCCTCATTCAGCTGTAGCCTTGGGTGTGACCCACTGTGAGGTGGCACCGACTCACATCTTCTACGCTGCCAACGCCAGTCTGGTCGGGCTGTGCTGCCTCAGCGAGAAGCCGGCAGGCAGGGGGGGTCCAGTGTTGCTCTCGCAGGCCCCCGTCTGTCCCTGCCTGGGCTTTGGTACGTACATCTGTACCGTTAGCTGTATATGGACATTTTGATGTTCTTCTTTTGGTCTGGACAACCTGTTTAACCCAGAAGAGAACTTACGTTTGGCATCTCAACATAATGGACTAATTACTTTTTTAGATTGAGGAGGCGTGCGTGCGTGCGCCAGTATATTCCAATAAGTATGTTTTGTGTTCTTTGCAGGGATACTTCGAGGAGTGGACATGACTAGGGGTCTGTACTTCATCATTACCCCAGTAGCTCCCTCTGTCCTCAGTCAGGTGAACTGTCTTCTGCTGGGGGGTGTCAAACTGCCACACACCCTCCTCACAAGCCAGGTGAGACCAGAGCAGACTTCTTTCGAGTTCTTTCAGCCTCTCCCGCCTGACTCACTCGTTATCCTCTGTATTGTTGACAGCCTTTACGTGTGGCAGTCTTGATTGCTCTACATACATGTCCCCTTTCTGTTACAGACGGGGTTTGAGGGAGACCCTCCCTATGTAACGATGGAGTACAACTTTGAGATAAGCGGTGCGGGAAAGATCAGAACCTTCAAGGGGCTTACAAGACCTAGCCACATGAGAGACGCCAAGTGATTGTTTTGTTATTGTCGTGAGCGGAACGTATGGTTGTAACGCAAATAAATCTGATTACATTTTCCCTTGTTTACTGACTTCAAATGTGAAGGCCTGTTGAATGTACAGAACAGTGGGTTCAAGACAAGAGAGGACCATGGCGTTGTGAGATTCTTACGATTTTGCTGACCTGGGGTCTGGAGGTCACCTTCCTGGGGTATGGGTCAGTTGGGTTGACTGGTTGTCAATCAAGAGAAACATTTTATTCATGGTGCTTCTGCCACATGGAAACATCAAGACGTGCAGTTAAGTCTGTCTGCATCTGTAATGGGATCGTGTTAGGTAGTGCACTGGTCAAAATGTAGTGTACTCAGTTGTGAAAAGGGTGCCATTTTGGATACAGACAGATGTTTTTTTTTCTTGAGGGTGACAAGACTACATGTTTTCAAACAAAAAACGTGTAACAGGTAGGTTTTTCCTGTGAAGACTTATCAGTTTGTGTGTACATTTTATTTCATGTAGTCCATCTTTCATATTGGTAAAATATTAGGACAAAAATTTTTTTGCGGAAGTGATGAAAAACAATTGTAGTTCTTTTGTTACATTTTTTATTTGTTATATAAATGGACCATTAACACAGATTCATACTTTGCCATGGATATTATGTAGGAGTGGGACATAACTATAGAATATAATAAACTCAATCACTCTGTTTACTCAACTCGTCAATATATCCAACTTCACATCAAAAACGAAATGTTGGTGTATATAACAGTACTTTATTTACAGGGAAATTATATGTATTTCAAATTAATATTAATCCACTAAATCTTTATTTTTGCAATCAAGAAATGTAGACAATTCAAGAAATTTTTGTTGCATATCTGAGAGTACTGAATTAATTGTTTACGATCTGACCTTTGGAGATGTAAAATACTGGTTTCACTGGTTTATTACTCTGAACTTTGGAGATGTGAAATACAGGTTTCACTGGTTTATTACTATCTCACCTTTGGAGATGTGAAATACTGGTTTATTACTATCTCACCTTTGGAGATGTGAAATACTGGTTTCACTGGTTTATTACTCTGAACTTTGGAGATGTGAAATACTGGTTTCACTGCTTTATTACTATCTCACCTTTGGAGATGTGAACTACTGGTTTCACTGGTTTATGGAAACCACTTTAAGAATCTAAGACAAAGATACCCAGGTTTTTACCTAGAATTAATTACGTAATAGATGTTTTTTCCACTGAAGATGTCACAAAAAATTATGTGCAAGGATGTTAAAATCTCTTAAGAAATTGTTGTAATTGGTTCCCCAAATCCAATATGTTTATTGCTTGTTTTATCATGTTTTTGACAAAAGTGGGGAATTGTTGGCGTAAATAACACTTTATTTCAGTATTTTGTTACTTGGGTGTAAAAGCGTTGAGCGCTGATTAATTCATGAGCTTTTGGTTTTTAGTCATTTGTTTGCCCCAATTTTACTCCCTTCTCAATTTCCTCTCTAACCCTGCCTTGTCGGCAGCTCCGCAACTCCTTGGACAGATCTGTGGGATGACGAGGGGCGCGCACATGGTTCATCCAACCACATGTCA
Source organism: Umbra pygmaea (assembly GCA_016801145.1). NCBI lineage: Eukaryota > Metazoa > Chordata > Actinopteri > Esociformes > Umbridae > Umbra > Umbra pygmaea. The sequence goes on along the minus strand of JACXGM010009103.1, from coordinate 23,148 downwards.
CCTGAGCCGCTGATTTGTTTTGCACTGTTCACCCAACACGGAAGCCTTTAGTCCAGGGGGGTATTCCATAAAGGCCGCTTAGAAAAGCGAAGATTAAAGTCCTAAACGAGACTTGAATGAACCGAACTAATCAGCTGCGCTTAAATCGGTTCCATAACGTTAAGTTGAAGCTCATGTGATCTCACTAATTCAAACCAGGTTCAAATAGTCTAGCTAATAGCGCGTGCACGCTATTGTTAAGAAGCCCTGATGGTGGAGCATAGATTCATCAATTTACCATGGCAAATAAGGGGAAAGAAAGAGCAGCGATAATCACCGCGACTGAGTAGCGTTTGCTTTTCGAAACATATGATTACCAAAAAAGGAATACCGCAGCAATTAATCAAACAAAAGAGAAAGGCTGGCAAGAAGTTGCTGATCGTCTAAATGTGTATGCAGCAAATAATTGGAAATGTACATTACTATAATCAATGAAAGTGAAATAAAATATTTGTCACAATACATTGACGTGTGTGTGTATGTAAGAGAGAGAATGATGACCAACTTTGACAGCAGCAATTTAAGTGAAGAAAGAATTACATTTTTGTTTCAAAATAATAGAGCCCATTCCAATGCATGAAATAATAATTGTAAATTAATTTTAAAGCTAGTAAATTATAATCAAATCAATGTTTTTGGCTATACTGCCAAGTACTCGATGGATTGAGACTATATTTGGATGAAACACATCCTATTGAACATTTATCCATAGCACAGGTTTTGGCACAATGAATAGGCTATTTTAGTTTATATGAGACAATATATTCATAAAATTTAGTTTACTGCATATCTTTTACAATTGTTATTAAAAATATTAATCTTTTTTCTAACTATTTTAATAGTTACTTAAACACATAACACAATTGTTTTTGATTATAATTCACTAGCATTAAAATGAATTTAGAACGAATATTTTATGCATTGGAATGAGCGCTATTATTTTGAAGAAGAAAATATGCGTTCGACTATAAAAAAAACTGCTTTCGTGTTGCTAGTGTTGCTGAAACAACGGTAATCAAAGAGGAAATGTCTGGGGAAAAGAGGACGTATGTCACCCTGATGTCACCCTAGACTGTCACTTATGACCGTGCCTGTTTCATTGTCTTTGAAAACGGCTTCAAAACCCCAGTCTTCCTCTACAGCCACCCTTGGTTGCCTCTCTCTCCCTAGACAGGCAATTTTATGTAGCACAGCACATAAAACTACAATGTAATCTACATAAATGCTATCCCTTTCCTCGAACCATACCGCTCAAGCAGGTAGTTGTCAGAAAAAGCCAACGGGTCTGCCCGGTCCCTGACAGTATGTTCTGTTTGAAATGCCTGCCAATGATCGCTACCTCATTCACCGCCTTAAGGATGAAAGGAAACGCCATGATTATGCGTCTGACACATTTGGTTTGAGCTCCCTAATTAATTGATTTATTACAACGATCATACCAACTAAACAAATGTAACTTCATTTTTTTTGCATTTGTTACACTTTTTGTATGTTCAAATGTATTACATTTATTATTAAAGTGCATTTCCTTTAATATTTGGACTGATAATGGTTACATGATATGAAATGGCAGCATGCCAGAGAGTCTGATGTAACCAAGCACAGGTCAGTGTTAACGGTATTCCAGTTACGCATCAAGCTAGGCTTAGCCTGACAATTAGCCTGCCCTGGACCAGGTTAGTTTCCCAGCATAAGTTGCCAGGGTAACTAAGTTTGAACTATTTTCAGTTAGCTTTATGGAACGGAATTCACTGAAAATAAGCCTGACTAACCAAAATAAGCCTGGCTTGTTTTCTAAACTAGTTTTATGGAATACCCCTCAGGTGTCACGAATCCTGGTCCTGGAGAGCTACCACCCTGTAGGTTTTCACTCCAACTGCACATAATGTTTCCTCATTCAGCTTATCAACCGGCTAATTATTAGAGTCAGGTGTGCTACAGTGCTAGACTGGAGTTGGAGTATATATAATCTGATTTGTCGAACCCAAATCCCGGGCAGCACTATGCCAATTTTGCGCTGGCTCGTGCATTAGGCCCGGGGAAATTCAAAGAACCCATAAGTAAATGCATTCAGTTACGTGGCGACTGCCAGTCAGTTTGCAGATATCACATGAAGCCAATGCCATGAGAGTCATCAGGTGTGTTGAGATGTTGTGTCCCATTGGGGGCGCTGTTATTCAGGTTAAATTAAATCTGATACATTAATGGAAACTAAGAATCCATGTTGTAGTCTGCGGAGATTGAGTTACAGTATAATTTAAAGTAATTACACATTTGGGACTTTTTTGTGACGTTTTGTGAATGCATGTCTGTTACTGCCTGACCGTAGAGGTCTTGTAATAATTTAAAAGTGTATATAGTAACTTAACGTCAACAGATAAATTAACATATTATCCTTAGTGCAACGATCAGGCTAAACTGACTTAGTCAAGGACATGACAACCAACGCTTTTAACTTGTGATTTGGGAATTCAATCTAATCAAAAGTTGAGCTCTTGGTCACATGCTCCAACTGCTAGACTACCTGCCGTCTGTATATTTAACTTGCAGAAAGAACAAGAACTTGTGTAAACATGCATTCACACACAACCTTGGAGAATTATTGATGGTATGTGTTTAGTGGGTTATTTAACAACCCCTATCTGCCCTGTGATTGGCTTTGTTTACCATCCCCTTCTTTGTTCAGAATGAGGGCATACAAACGGCCATGGAGCATAGTGGTCACATAATGGTTTAGCTCTGTCAGGTCAGACATCTTTCCTGGGAGCCCCACGCAACCCAATGACAAATCTAACCAATGCTCCAAAAAAAGGCGAAAGTCTGGAAATAAGCACATAGCATTTTCCTGATGAAATCTGCTGTGTACAGTAGACTAAACCACTGTAAAAGACTGTCAAAATAAATGTTATGAAGATTGGTGTTAATGTGTCAATAAAGTAACACAGTGTTAGGGAATGTTTTATTGCACAATGGTTAATCCACCATAGTTCAGCGTAATTATGGGTTAGCCTTGTGGTCTGGTAATACTTATTATTTACCTTTTGAAGTCTTGAATTTTGATAAAAACTAGCTTTGTCTTATATACAGTTGTAGTCAGTTTTTAGACACTAGAATTTGTTTTTACAATTCCTTCTGTGAACAGAAGTTGACCGGACCTCTATAGTGCAACATGACACTCTGCACATGTTTATACAGGATAACTATTATATTAGCATTTTCCATAGATTGAGAAATATTAATCAAAAGTGAATGTGAAAGATTCTCTGCACCTTGGATGTCATCCTGTGGCAGATAAACCTGCTTCCAAACATCTGCAGCTAGCTATAAGTCGTTCTATTCTTCACATCCTTCCAAACATCTGCAGCTAGCTACGAGTCTTTCTATTCTTCACATCCTTCCAAACATCTGCAGCTAGCTATGAGTCTTTCTATTCTTCACATCCTTCCAAATATCTGCAGCTAGCTATGAGTCTTTCTATTGTTGGGTAGGCACGGTGGCCTAGTGGATAGCACTGTGGCCTCACAGCAAGAAGGTTCTTGGTTCAAACCCCGGTTGTCCCTGGCCTTTCTGTGTGGAGTTTGCATGTTCTCCCCGTGTCTGCGTGGGTTTCCTCCGGGTGCTCCGGTTTCCCCCACCATCATCAAAATACATGCAGGTTAGGTTCTCCAGTCAGTGCCCCTGACGAAGGCACTGGCTCAGATCTGGAGTTGGTCCCCGGGCGCCGTAAATGGCTGCCCACTGCTCCCTTGAGGGATGGGTTAAATGCAGAGAATGAATTTCGCTACATGTATGTGTATGTGACAAATAAAGTACCTTTGACCTATTCTTCACATCCTTCCAAACATCTGCAGCTAGCTATGAGTCTTTCTATTCTTCACATCCTTCCAAACATCTGCAGCTAGCTACGAGTCTTTCTATGCTTCACATCCTTGCAGAATTATTCCAGCTCAGAAAGATTCTTGGATCTCCTTGTATTTTCAATAATATTATAAAGTGTGGGGACTGAGGTGGCCATTAGAAACCTTTTGTCCATTCTTGTAAATCTCATAATTAATTTTGAGGTATGTTTTCCATCATTGTGATGCTGAAATATCCATCCACTATGTCAGCTTTAATGTTCTGACTGACTGTTAGACATTAACTTGTAGGAATCTTTTACATTTAGTTGAATCCATTCTTCTTTACACCCTCATAATATTACCAGTTTGACATGATTCCTTCTTACAACTCTCTCATGTAGATCCTTTTTGTTGTATAATGTGGCCAACTACAGTGCATCTAGAAAGTATTAACAGCACTTCACTTTTTCATATACTTTTTCTTGTACATGTGCTTTTTCGTTTTTTATTTGTAATATATTTGCTAAGATTTTAACACACATCTTTCACATTGTCATTATGGGTTATTGTGTGTAGAATTTCGAGGGAAATAATTAATTCAATCCATTTCGGAATAAGGGTGTAACATATGAAAATGTGGAAAAAGTGAAGCGCTGTGAATACTTTCTGGATGCACTGTATTTCAGTGTCAGCTAAGCTGTTCTGATGGACCTCTGCAGTGACCTGTGGGTTCTGTAGTTCAGATCTGACCAGTTTGTGTAATATTTTTCTTTTCTACATATTTCTTGCTTTGAATTGAACACTTCCATTTAGCTTCCATTTTGCAAATGTTTCTGACAGTTGAAATTAGTAACTGGAAGCAGTGAGTTTTTTTAATAACCTTTTGTGAAAGTCAATTATCTTCATGTCTTGTTCTCAGACATCAGCTTAGAGGAGTCCAAGGTTTTTGAAATCAGGCAGACCAACCATCACAGTCTGACAGGTTAGAAGGTATGTTTCCTAAAGAGTACCGGTAACTCTCACACTTTATTTCAGCTTTTGCCCACCCCTTCAAGCATTTTAAATATGCACTAAAAAATCTGACCATAAATATTTATTTTGGGATTGGAGTAAATGTTCCGACTGCATTAAAAAACAGCCCATTACTGTTGCTTTGCCCGACAAGATTAATTAACATTCATTAGCCAAATTTGAATCAACTCTCAACACGACCTTCTTCCAAAGATACTTTTGAGGAGATACAACCCTGTACATTTCGAAGGGAGTTTACATGATACCGAACCCCTCCCTAAGGTGAGATAGAAGCACCTGCTTTAGGACCCCACATAAAAATGGCAGGTTTGAAACACAAGAGGCAGCAAAGACAAATTTTGTACTAAAGATGCCAAAATATATGCAGAGAAGTGTCAAAACAAAGACAGGAAAAAAATAAAGAAATTCTGTGAATCTCAATAGTTAAACACTGGATGTGATTTGACGTGAATAATTAAAGCCATAATGATTTAATATACCTTTCTGGGCCTTTTTAAGAAGAAATATAGAATGAGTCCAAACTGTTGCACAGTCATGCTACATTTTGTTTATAATTTTGGAGTTTATAATGAATGCAAATAAACCATAATACTGTATCAAATGTTGCAGAAATGTGGTATGTTTCAAGTCAGCTTCTGTTTGACAAATTTTCTATCCACCCACAAAAGGACACATTAGCTCTTTTGTTTAGCCAAGTGTTTTAACGTGGAATCTCTTTCAAAACCCACTAATATGACCAACGAGTGAAAGACTTAAGGCACGTAGAACATGTGAATACATGAGAGATTATCATGTATATTCTAGTCATTCTTTGTTTTTCTTTTGCTTGTGAGGCACAGTCCATCTTGGGCAGAATTTTTTTCCCAACACATTCTGACAAAAACTGAAACACTTGTGACTGTGTGAACTAATGGCTTTCAGTACAAACAGCCAAGCACAATAAATTATTGTTAGTTTTAAAAAGTGCATAATAAACATAGAGACACAATGGTGTACGTCACCACCCACAATGGCAACTTCTGCCACAAGAGTAGCAAAGTCCATGGGAATTCAGGACCAGCTATGGGAATAATATGAATTATTTGTAAACAAAAATAATTCAGATCATAGCTACTCTTACGTAAAATAAATACATTGGAATTGCTCCCTTGTTTAAAGGCCCGAGGTCAACCTGACACTGAAAGTAAATGAACGTATATATATATATATATATATATATATATATATATATATATATATATATATATATGTATATACGTATATAGGTAATTGATTAAGTAATGTGGCATAAGCTGGTTGAATGGTCTAGGTGGCTGCCTCCAGTGCACGTGTACTGCTGCAGCAGACTCACTGTTTCTATCTAATGAAGTATAAAATGTCCAAGTGGCTCTGAGTGGAACTTGGATTAAAGGACACAACTTTGTGGAAGCAGAATCCCTATTGAATCATGGTGGGAACATTGTGTTAACAATCTGCTTGAGTGACATTTAAGACATGTTACTTCCTCCAATCCTCCCCAGAGCAGGAAATGCAGCCAGTGGAGAGAGCTGGTCGATCAATGACATGTAGATCCTACCTTTGAAACCAGAACAACATGACAGGCACAGCTGTGCAACTGGCCATTTCTGTACACACACAAGCACAGCGTACTGAACACAAGACAATGAAATGAGGAACAGCAGTGCTGAGCAGGGATAGAGTGGTTGGTGGAGTGAGGTACTGAAGGAACTAAATAGCATCACAATTGCAGTCTGATATACCAGTGGCTCAAGGTCTGTTGGGGTTTCCAGCATTGTGGATCCAAAAGAATATGGCCCACATATGGTCAGAGTCTACTGGAATTTGCATTTTATTGTGTGGTGGTGAATGTGTCTGTGTATTAAAAAAATGGAGGGGGAATTGAAATTATCCTAATATTGATGGTTCACAAATAGATGTTGTCTGTCTGGTAAATACAATAATTTTTTTATTAAAAACTAATAAGAGGTGGCCCCCATGTGGCGCAGCGGTCTATGTCGCAGCTAGACTGCCTGACTTGGCTAGAGTTTGTATTCCTGTCACGGCAGTATGACGATTCCTAGCGTGGGGTGGTTTGGTAAAGCGCTGCCTGGGGTAAACGTGTTGGTAGTCGGATGGGGTTACATTGTCACATCACTCTCTAGTGACTCCTTGTGTCTAGGTCGGGCACCTATCACTTCAATCATGGTTGTATAGTAGCAAAATTTGTAACCTCCCAATTATGCATTGGCGTAAGGCTTCTGTGGTGAATAAGCAGTGTCTTAAGAATTGGATGTCTTGGCATCATGTGCCAAGAGGAAGGGCAGAGACAGTGGCGGAGCAGGGGCTCGAACCGCTGTCGCCAGGGCACATGTGGTCCAGAGTCGGGAGCTTTGACCACTACACCTACTCTGACACCTAACTCTGGATTCTTGTAGTGATAACACACAGCATGAGATGAGCTAGCGATCAAGGTAAACTTGATGTGTAAGCCCAACAGTCAGTGCGGTGTGAATTCGTTAAAGAACTGAAGTCTTTTCTTCTGGAAGAATGGTGGAATATCCCACTAAACACAGTTCAGGATTTGAATGACAGTATTCCAACATGGATTGCAGCTGTTCTGAAGGCAAACGCTCTACTTCTGATTAGGTTTGATATTATAATATTATTATTTTGTATGTTATTTTTTACAATTTATTTACATTTTGTTTTTCCACTGTTAATATGACACAAGACGAATGGTGTCTTTGGCACCCCTAGCTGCAAAGTACTGCCAAGAAGGCAGCTAGAATGAATGGAAAAGGCTTTTGATGATTGAAATCTGAGTTACAGACGACGAGACTAGGCGGGGAATTAACGTTGCCGACTTTTACAGCGTTTTATGATTCCTCAAAGCCATGAAAAAGCAGAGTATTACTTGAAACAGAGTAGCCTGTGCACATTACCTACTATACACCGGACGATTTAAACAAAGCAGCTTATTTTCTCGATGTGAGCCGGTCAGAGATAGGGAGGATTGCTACCGTGTTTGGACAGTTCAAGACGATTTTAGGACCACCTGGACGTAGAAGAGAAGGCTTTTCGTGCAGCAACAGGTTACTTCTAAGTAAACAAAAACAGCGTGGCCTATTTGTCAGAACGTACCTTTAGGCGGTGTATTGGGACCTATTTTTGAACAGTCAGCCATTAGCCGATGCCTTTTCGCTGGGAGACCTGGATAGAAGTGAGACGAACAGTTTGCTAGTCACAAAAGGTTGGACTATTATTTTGTAACAGGTTGACTGCTCTCAAGCAAGCTGATCTATCTTGCACCAGTGCGCACGGCTTTCCAATAGCATTAAACACCAAAAAATAGACTAATCTAAAAGAGAGATTGTATTGGCTCTTAAACTGATTGGAGAATCATAAAATGCCACATTTACGCTAGATCGCCTTCCAAGACCCCCTAGGTATGTTGTTGGGGAGTTTTACTAGAAGAATCAAAATAGGAACTAAATGGTACCAAACAAGTGGACAATGCATTCAGTTCTACAACACAAGTCACCGCCAAGGAGTTGGCTCAGTCTCCGACTACGACTCAGTAAGTATCCCATCGTCAGCTTTATCATACGCTCATCTCTACATCATTCATAATCACATGTATTATCTATCCGATGGTGTCACAGATTCCAATAACTCGTGTGGGCTGATCTAAAACGATTGACATGCATGATATGGCCATGTTAGATGCACTTACATTTATGCATAATATTATTGGCATCTATTCCCATGTGAAATAATTTTCCCCGCAGTGGCCCTCAGTTCTCCATTTGCTACTTTCATGGAAATTATAGGCTAACGTAGCCTAGTGGTTAAGCGTCGGGCCAGTAACATAGAATCTCTGTGGTACCAATTTAAAATATTTGCCTTTGAACAAGTAACACTAATTACTCAAGATAGCTAGTCTTCTGATGGACTACAATCAATTAATGAACCTTGAAACAGGCTTTTGAGGCAAAGAGTCTCCTGGTCACTTTGACTCCACTCAAGTGTTTTGACAGGTCAGTCTTTGAGCAGATGTAATGGATAATCAGACTGTAGTAAACAGTATCATTAGTCTAACATAGTCTACGACCTATCCATGGAAAAGTGTTGATGTTCTCTTCACATGGCAGTGTGTTTAATAAAACGACATTGGAACTTAACACCAGCTGATCCTATATATATTTTTTAATCTTCCTCCCTTACCAATTCCCTCTATTCCGGCCTTGTCGCAGCTCCGCGCCTCCTTTTACAGATCTGCGGGAGGGCAAGGGGCGCTCACACGGTTCATCCAACCACATGTCACCCAGCCGCCGATTCTTTTTCGCACTACTCATCGCTATGCCAATTTGCGCTACGTCATGCAGGGGGCCTGGGAAAGTCAGAGAACCCGGAGAACTTTATATCTTCGCAATTTTTTAGTTAGTTATTGTCTTGGATTTTAAGTAATTTCCACAGTGGGTATTTGTTGTCAAACGTTGAGCAGCTGTAACATTGAGCAAAATATTATTAAACATTCAGACTTGCATATAGGTCGTTTTCACACTGAGTAAGACTATCAGACAATAATGAGATGATCAATTTACCAAGCCTGGCAAACCAACACCACCCCAAGTTAAAGACTGTCCTTGGCAAAAGCCCAGAGAACAAAATCCTCACAGTATGAGGCCTATAGTATTTTTGGCTAAGGAGGCCTTGAAAGAACCCAGATAATGTCTGCTGAGAAACGGCCCTTTTGAAAGAGGAACCTGAATCTGGTTGTAATATCTCCAACAACTTTATTTATTGCATTCTTCCAAATCTTTTGCCTTGGCTTGCCAGCACACCTTCTCCCAAGCACACATCAGAGGTTAAGGTTGTATTGGGATACACATCTTTGAAGTCCAGCTGCTTTCATTCATTACAAGCCTTCTCTCAAGACCAGCTTTATTAAAACACGTCTGCATCTAGCAGTCCACTTATTCTGCAACGCCCTCTTGTTCACCCTTCGTCTTATAGGATGTACAGCCACTTCACCATGGTCTCAGTTAGTCTGGTTTAAAGTTTAGTAGCCTAATTGGTTAAGTCTGGAAACCTTCAGTGTTCCAGGTCTTAAGCTGTTGCATCTAAACATACTGACCTAATCTGGGACCAGATGTCTTGTCTGTGCTCTGAACAAGAGACAAACATGGCTAATCAGCCTTAGCGTTATGAATGTACCCATACAGGATGTGATGGACAGAGTTACAACTCTCAATATTCATACCAGTGTTTGTGATTGACTGTAGTTTGCTTGGCCAGTAAAGTCACCAAGTGTACTGTTGTGTGTTTTAGCATGTGATGTAGAGGCTGGAATGCCCATGGGAAGGTTCAGTCCGTGTACCAGACCATGGGTCATGCATAAGCCTGTCTTTAAAAACACTGCCTAGTTTAATCTGGGACCAGATGTCTGTCTGTCTGCTCTGGTGTGTTTCGGGGTCCCTGGCCTTTGGCTCATGTCTAGTTCCAGTTTTTCTTCAGTTATTTCGATAGTGTTTCCCTCTTAACTTTCCTGTTTGGTGTGATATTTTAAACTCTTTGTCTTCACTTAATACCTATACCAGAGCCCCAAAAAACAACATTGTTACACCAGTGAGTCCATTTGCTGTTATAAATAGATCTGCCAAACTCTACGGATAATGTTTTAATGGTTGAAAATGTTAGTTTTAGTTTGGATTGCAATCATTTACATTTGCCCCCTAAAAGCAACCGAAAATGGATCATCTTCAATTGAAAGTCGAGCATATCAGAATGCAGATTAGATTGTGTTTACTGATGTAGTTCTTCCAAAAATTGGAGCAAAGGGGCATGGTTTAACATTTAATTTTGTGTGTTATTATTTTCCCTATTTTCCTTACTTCCCAATTCCCTCTAATCCTGCCTTGTCGACAGCTCCGCAACTCCTTGGACAGATCTGTGGGATGGCGAAAGACGCACACATGGTTCATCCAACCACGTCGCCAAGCCACCGATTCTTTTCGCACCGCAAATCTAACACGAAAGCCTTTAGTTGGATCATGCACGGGATGATTACGTTCATTGACTATACTGCCGTGATTGAACCCACAGGAGCCCAATCTGGACACGAGTCGCTGGAGAGCGACGTGGCCAGATAGATAATCTGATTTATCTAAGACAAATCCAGGGCAGTGCTATGCCAATTTGCACTGCCTCGTGCAGGAGGCCCGGTGAAACTCAGAGAACTTATAGTCAGGCTCGAACCTGTGACTATTATGATGTAGACTGTCGTGCAATGCAGTGACTTAGCCCAATACCCTATGTGGACTTTTGAGTTTAACGCTTGTAACCAGCCAGCTCTTCACCTTGCATCATCTAAACTCATAATTTCCATCTGTGTCATTTGAAATGATGATTTTTTTATCTTAATTCTCTGTTGACCTTGTCTCATTTTGATTGCACACGAGCAGTCACTCTGCAAATTGTGAAAATTGCTAATCTCAAAAATGTGGTTGCAGCCATTGACGGCTTCTTTTTTATGCGACGTGATTGGATGAACCAAGTGCGCTTCACTCGCCATCCCAAAGATCTGGCCAAGGAGTTGTGGAGCTGCCGACAACAGGCAGGATTAGGGGGAATTGGGAGGAAAAAGAAAAAATAACTTTGACCCCAAACTTTTAAACAGTAGTTCATATACAGTGCTGTTCCTGCATTTTTTTTAAAACAGCCGAGAGTACAGTTCAGTTGCCTCTGTATCGGATTTAACTTGAAGTCCAGAATTCAATGCAAACTTTGTGTCTGCACACTGCGCGTTGCTTCGTTGGAGTCGAATTTAGCATAAGGGCCTTTGCTACTAGCTAGAAATAATAAACCGCAATTTGAAACATTTACTATGGGTCACAATATCGTCCCAGGCCTATAAGCCCTACAACGCTTCATTAGGTACTTATTTAGCCAGAATCTGCAACAGATTTTATATTACGTTAGTTCATCAAAGTATTTACACAATCAACGATAGCTACGTTGAAGCTAATGATGCTTCAGATAGGCTGGGGGCTGCATGAAAACCCCAGACAACGTACTAGTTAGAGCAATGGGTGAGTGGCTAACTGGCTAACTCGTCTTTTGATCGTATTTCCAAACAATTGCACCAAAAAGTTTACAACCACCCTGGCTTTCAATAGAACAGAGTTAGGCATTTTTATTATTTGACATTCATTAATCCAAGTATTTACACAATCACAGATAGCTACAATAAACTTTGTAAACTAAATTGATGATAACATAATGTGATGCACTCATTGTCTCAACACATCTCCCATTTACTATTGAAAAACCTTGTCACTCCATTTGTGTACAGAAACAATGTTCTCAATGCTCAAGTTTATGTGTACAGCCCCTGGTGATACTTCGAGCAAAGTTTCATGTTGTGTTAAGCCTTCTTAGTGTTTTAAAAATAGCGATTTTGATGCTATCATAGTAGTGCCCCTATCACTCCCATTCAAAAGACGATTTGACTGAAACCAAAAATACGGAAAAATTTCAAAAGTGGCGTTTCCATCCTAATTATGCTTTTAAACGAAAGTTTGATTTAAGTCTTTTTAACAAAAGGACCCTATGTTGCATTTTGGCAAGAGTTACGCTTTAAGTAGGGATTGACCAATATGGATTTTTTTTGTGCCAATACCGATTTCTTTTCATCAGCCTTAGCCGATGACCAATACGGGCTGCCGATTTTCTTGAGCCGATATTTGGAGCCGATACTGCTTTTGCTTATTAAATTTACATCATAATAACACGATGATAACATGTTACAAGTCTCAATTTAAAAAAGGAACATTTATTAAACTTAAAAAAACAATATTTAACAAATAGTAAAAACAGGTGAGGTAGAACAAGGGCAAGTGTATGGTCTGCATGTGAACTGCAGCGTCTCCAGATACACAGAGCTGCCTGTGTGGACGCCTGTCTGTAAATAATGCCAGGAAAATTGGTGAACGCAGCAGCCGCGTATCGTCCGATACACATAATTCGCAAATATCTGCCCGCTATATCGGCTGGCTGATAAAATCGGTCTATCACTACTTTAAAAGCAATTCAGTTGGCAATTTTTTCTAGGTGGCTTTAATTTTCTGGACAATGGCCTTGGTGCCATAACAAAAATCCCTCCCTGAATACAAATTAAAATGTACTGTTTTACAATAAATTCCCTGGTTTCTGTGTGACACAGGGGAAGATATTTCTAAATACCGGACACATAAAACACCAGATTTTGTGACCAATAAAGTAAATGTCAACCCTCCTCAGCAGGTGTGTTATGGTCCAAGTTTGACCACATGCTTCCTCCTAGCACGTTTTGCCAAATCCGTCCAATTCTCATCACACTGCTCGTTCAACAGGGAAGCATTTAGTTGATACACACATACGCATCTAAGGATATCTACTTCTGAATATCCACCCATCTACCCCGGGCAGCCCTGTACAAATCTGGACCCCCCGGTATCATTGGAATTCCGCATGCCGGGTCCGAATCCTGGTCACCGTGATGCAGTTGTGACTTAACTTTTCCAGTCGGCTGGGATGCCTCATTTATCAGCATTGACAAAATGTTTGTGTTTTGCAATACAGTTGTTTGCAGACTCTTACCCGTGGGGATGTTTTTAGCACACACTACATCTATGAAATATGTAAAGATCCAGTTGAGTAGAAAAGCATAATGGCCTGATCTAACTGATGCATGAGTTTGGCAGGTGCTCTCTGTTTAACTCAACATTCTGTGGTAGATTGGTGTACTGTAGACTATAGTCCGGTCTATATTTAGTTTGGATTCAATGGTTGTTTTAATTCATTTAAAGAAGGGATTTTAAACAAGTTGATGGTTATCATGGTGACTATTTATTCTAATCCACCATCAAAACCACACCTCTTTTTAAATTGGAACTGTGGCCTCTGTCTCAAACATAGTGGAAAATGACAAGGGGATACACTGAGGTTAAACTCTGTGCTTCTTTGGGTTTGTGGATGTTACCACTGATGCTATATCTCTAAACACACAAATCACCCCCCCACACGCACACACACCTTCCAAATGACTGTTTATGAACTGTATAGTCCTTCTGCTGACAATAACCATATTTTCAGTCTGAGATGAATGGGTGTTTTGATTTTTCCGAGGATTTCAGAGGGTAGACCCATTGCAATTTCAGCCATGCTGTTTCCATTATAGGATTGTTCATATCAACAAGCTGAAGACTGCAGCACTAGTTGTTTGTCCCTCTTAACTGGTGTTTTAAAGAAGGACTTTTAAATTGCATGTCTGATAGCAATTTTCTCTATGGGGATGAATGTGAGCAGTCACACCCTTTCTCGCTGCACGTGGATAGTAGCTTAGGGTACTGGTGGGCGGATTGGGGTGAATGTGCTTTCATTAAATCTCGGTTTACAAATGGCTTTCCTTATCAATGTTTAAGAGGGTTGAATCATTTTTGGATAGCTAGTACGAGGGAGGTTGCTGCATAAACCACATTCGGTGGGAAGGACGTCCTTGTCATCCCGTGCCATTGTCTCTGAATTGATTTAGAAGCTCAACAAAAAGCAGGGTGCAACGTTTCAGTCAGCATCAACATGTGGAATCACAGTGTCAGTGGATGGCCTGAATCTGGTTTAGCAGAGTCAGCAGGCCCTGGCACCGGACTGTGTATGCCAGCAGCAGTCTGATTGCTTTCTTCTGGTCAGACAAGCTTCTCTTTTCTTGGTGTGTGGAAGTTCAGCAAACTTTCTTCTTTAGTCAGTCAGAGTGCAGCAAACTTGTTGTATGAGAATTGCTTTGAATTGCTACATTATATTAAAATACACTGCTCAAAAACATTGAGGGAACACATAATCATCACAGTATAATACCAAGTCAGTCGAACTTAAGGGATGTGATCTGTCCAGTTAGGAAGCATAAGTGATTGTGAATCAATGTCACCTGTTTTGGTGGAAATGAAAGTGAAAAGGTGTACTGGAGAGGCAACCCCGAAAAAGGGAATGATTTTGCAGGTGGTGGCCACAGACAATTGCATTCTCCTTATCCTTACTGACTGATTCTTCTTCAGTTTTGTGTTTCGCTAGTGTCCTTGTCACTACTGGTAGCATGAGGCGGTACCTGCTGCCCATTCATGTTGCACAGGTCGTCCATCTCCTCCAGACGTGAAAAAGTTACAGACTCGGTAGTCACGGCTGAAATGAACAAAATTACTTAAGATTTATTATTTTTATTGAACAAATCAAAAACGTATGACTAAATAGAGTAAAATTTCCCATCGCTTATTGACGCGCTTTGACATCATGGGACAGTGGGGCCCTACGCAACGTAATGAGCTTATAGGGCCGACCGGTTCTGACCACCACCATCAGTTGTCAATAACAGGCCTTTATTCATTACTATACATTTTTACATTTGTTTTTCCGTTTTTGGTAACCTAAGTAGGATGACGTCTTTCCTTCAGTTGCCTGGTTTGTTAACATTTCCCATCAATAGTTTTATAGTTGTATGTTTAATGCGTCCCACTCTCCGTACCTTCCTGCTGAGGAAATTACCACAAGCCTCCCTTCACTTTCTTGGTCCTTCTCCTTGGCCTGGGTTTTGTAGGGTTAACCAATCCCTCTACGACAGGACACCTTTCTAAATATAGCCATAACCCTTCTTCACATGGGCACGCACCAGCACACTTTGACTTGGCCTAACTCTCTGTCAACACTCTCACTGTCAGACTCCTGCACACAAATTTACCATTTTGTACCTTCAATCAATCAAACAATCCGAACTCCTCAAACACCCTATTAATATTGTAATGTTTACAGGGACACAATTCATACGGACAATACAGCACTCTACTGGTTAACATTAAGGATTTAACTGTACTTCTCGGGACCATCTAATAATATTAAACGTAGTTCATATTTAATAATGTATGTTTCTCAATACTACAGTAGATTTTTTTTGTAGTATTTGAAGCATAATGAATTGCCTCCAAAAGACTGAAACATCTTTCACTGGGACATAATGGCCTGAATTGGGACATGATTAAAGAGATGCAAAACGACTCTAATGTCTTACGTCTAGTTGCCCTCTTTGTTTCTGCACAAAGTGGGTGGAAATGGACCCTGGTGGTGTAGCAGGGCCTAGTTCTCATGCTATAGCCCATGACTGCTCTCTTCATTAAAAAAGCAGGCAGCAGTGTGCTCCAAGCTGTTCGAGATTATTACCATATGTCTGCAAAGCCCAGAGCAGAGCGGCAGCAGACCGGCTCTTCCTACCCTCTAATTTCTCATCCCAAAATTGGACATTTGGGGCTGTGTGTGACGTTGTCCCTCCCTGCCAGGGCTGGCACCATGCGTTCGCACAGTATTTCTTTCTCCTATTATAGATGTATAATAACAGTGAGTCGGGCCTTTCGGCAAGGTTTGGAAAATGTTCTGCCAATAGACTGATGACTTACTGGTGTGGTTTTAACCCGTCCTCAGTTTGCAGAGCGGAAGTTCTATCTTCTGTCTGTATGTGGCCTCTACAAGGGCCGTGTTTATGCGAAGTCTCTTCTACACCCTGAGAAACAGTTCCCAATGTCTGTATTGTACTACTGTACCTCCACACAAATAACTGAACACGGTCATCACAGCATTGTTGCATTCATAAGACAAGAATAAATCTTCCTGGAGACAAAAGGGGCAAGATTAGCCAGCCTAATTAATGCAGAAAAATGTCAGGCTTTTACAGTTTGCGTGAATCCTCTTTATGCTTCTACTCTCCATGTAGGAGTGAATCTAAAAGAGATCTTTGTGTCGTCCAGTTATAAAGCCACTGGCCCAGACACATAGTCCCAGCATGCATTGCAGCTCACCTCTGTATGAATACATCACTTGTTTGATGGAGTGGAGTGGGTCGAAAGCGTCTTTATTGTACACACTCCCTCCACAGGCTCTGATACCCAAACAGCTTGACAGTTTCTTGCACAGGACAAGTTATGGAAGATTGAGAAATGTGAAAAAGTTACATTTATGAGGGAGTGAGTAGAATAGATTTTTCCACAAGACAGACCTGTGTGAAATTGTAGGAGACTTAATCAGGTCTTGTGTGGAAGTCCAGATTGAAGTTAGGAGTAGTTCAGGCTAATATCTTTACAAGGGATTTAACTTTATTTGGGCGCTTATCATGTCTTTACTCTAGTGGAACAGAAGGAGCAACAAGAAGATATCAAGCCCTTGGGAAATGTCTTTACTTTATGGTTTTGGATGATGTGGATTTAATGTCAGGTTTGTCAAGCAGCTGGAACGCACTTCACTTTGTGGGTTGGAATTTGAACCAGTGTTCTTCTGCTGGATTCATTCACTAGTATAGCTGCTAGAGGGCATTTCTGGAGCAGGTTCCAGAACTTTCTGTTTTAATATTAATAACTTGAATAACATATTATTTACCAAGACTGTAGTTTGGATTCTGTTGAGATGGTTAAAATGCAGTTAGATAAAATGACTCGTGATTTCTATGTCCAGGACTTGAAGTGAGTAGCTTTGGCGCGTGGCTCAGGGAGAAGGTTCAAAGCAAATGTTTAGTGGCAAAGTAAAGTGATGTAATATAGCCTAGTTTGGCAGGTGCAGTTTTTCAATGAATTTGAATGGGCTACTGGCAGTTAACACGGATTCAGTGATTGGTTTGATGGAGCTAATGATGGAAGATGTAGGTTGTTGTCGGCTGAATACTGTGCAATGTCGAGGTGTGGCAGGATTGTCAGTCCAGTGCAGTGGGCAGGACAGCATCTCAAGTTGAGGCTTTAAGGAGTTAGTGTTTGTATGTGAGGGAGACAGAATAGGTTGGTCACCAACCATGTTTCTTTATTGGAAGAAGAGGGGCGAGTATGAACTGGAGGACGTTCCCTGCTACGTCACTGAGCCGTGGCCCGAACGATACTCCTGGTCCTCCTCCCTTGATGTCATCAACGTCCTGTGCGGTAAGATTTAGGATCCGTAATCAGAATTTAAAAAATGAACCTCATCTGATATTTTTAGGTGTTGAGGTGTTGACATGTGGCATTTGAGTAATAACACGTTAATTGTATCCATTCAGTCGTTTGTATGTTCTAATATAATATGCACTAACAAGAGGAATAGGATTCCTTCATAACGTGATCTCAGGAGCTAACTCTGCGACTCCTAGGATTCGACATCAGGTGTATGAATTTGGATAATTGATCTGAAACTGCCACATTGTCATGTGACACCGAAAGGCTTGAAGAGTGCAGCCCGTTTCTCTCGGGACAGAGGACAACGTGCTGCAGCGTTGTTCACATTCATCAGTGACTCTGACCTCAGCATTTCGGCACCATCATGGAAAAGTTTTCCCTGTGGAAAGTCGGCTCTGTGTCCTGGCATAGACAGCACCTCAAATGAGAGAAGCCGACTTGTGGAGGGGAACGGCTGCTGCTCTGGAGATATAAAATATTTACCAGTGAACGAGGGAGTGGATACTGCAGGCCAGGAGAGCTGAATTGCCTTACTGTCTGTCTCCGCTCGGTGCTTCTGCTTTCTGAAGCTTGAAGCAACACAGGCGTTCTGCTTTCTTCCCTTCCGGTGCCCTCTATGCCATTAGTGAGATGGAAAAGGGAAGTGATAACTTGGGGTCGGGGCTGGAGACAGGAATGCTTTTATCCAGTTCTCCCAGTCCCGGACAGACAAGGAGTGCCTAAGTCTGCCTGCTTTACTCCATCAGCTCGGTTGCTGGGCAGCTGTTCAGTCAACCTCTGTGTTAAGTAGACCTCTGTGAAGGACCAGTAGAATGTCTGACTGTCACCAAGGTAACAGAACGGCAAGTCTTTGATCCCTACATAGCACCCCAGTCCCTGTAATTAAGCCATGAGTGCTACTGAAAACATTTCTCAGCCTGGCTGGGCCAGGGTTACATGAGGCTGTATGGCTAGGGCACTACACTCAGACAACTCTAGCTGGATGCTAACAGGTTTCTACTAGAAGTTCAGCTTATGGATCCTTTGTGGCTTTAGGTAGCCCTTTGTTCTAAGCTCATGAGACTGTGGCTTTGAAAGCTTTGGTACCCTGTTCATGTCCCTTTAATCCCCTGAGCAAAAGTTCAATCTAATCTACAATTCCATGTTCCTCATTTTATATTAAATATTTGACTATAATGGCAAAGTGGTCAAGTTTAATGTCAGTAAGCTCCCAGGCATTTTCTTTACATAATGAATGACTGTAACATGTGGACAATGAAGGTGTACTAATACTGTTTATGCTGCACGCAGTTATAAACAACTGCATTGTTTTTATTGATACAAATCAAATAAAACATTCGATTTTAATTTTAAAATGAACACTATATATCCAAAACCTACTGGTGGAGGAGGGATAATGGTGTGGGGCTGTTTTTCAGGATTTGCAGGCCCCTTAGTTCCAGGGAAGGGTCATCTTATTGCTACAGGAGACGAAGATAGACCAGTGGGTGTTTCCAACTTTGTGGTAACAGTTTGTGGAAGGACGTTTCCTGTTCCAGCATGATGGTCAGGTGTCCAAATAGTTTTGCCTATTTACTATACCGCGTTCCAAAGTATTATGCAAATTATATTTTACACTGATTTTCCTAGTCGATGCAAATGGCAATCAGTATACATTTCAAGTCACCAACCGTTAGGGTATAAGTGGAATTTCATTGAACAAACCACCCAATGAAAACCGTATTTAAAAAATAAATAAAAAAATGCAGTATTCCAAATTATTATGCTCAACAGAGTTTCAAAACATTTAAAAGGTTTTAAAGATCAAAAAATTTTCATTTTGTTGAATTTGCAGCATTAGGAGGTCATGTATACTGGAATCAAAAGCTATTTCAATCAAACACATCTTAACAGGGCAAGTTACATGTTATAACATTGGACCCCTTATTTGATATCACCTTCACAATTCTTGCATCCATTGAACTTGTGAGTTTATGGAGAGTTTCTGCTTGAATTTCTTTACAGGATGTCAGAATAGCCTCCCAGAGCTGCTGATTCAATGCGAACTGCCTCCCAAACTTATAGGTCATTTTCACACTTTCAGGGACCCTAAAGGGGCCTACCAGCTCTCTCTCCATGATTCCGGCCCAAAACATGACTCCGCCTCCTCCTTGCTGACGTCGCAGCCTTATTGGGACATGGTGGTCATCCACCAACCATCCACTACTCCATCCATCTGGACCATCCAGGGTTGCACGTAGGGGTGGTACGGTTCACAAAACTCACAGTTCGGTTCGTGTCACCGTTTTAGGGTCACTGTTTTCGGTTCTTATTGTTATTTTTTCATTTAAATATATTTAAGGGATATCAACATCTAGTCCTACACAACAAATCCAACACCCCAGAAATATACTTCAGCATATGATATATAGATTAATTATACACAATTTAGGATACAGTATTAAAAAATTGTTATCATGTAATCATGCACAAACAGAATTTCACTTTAAGCACATTATTGGGAACCATCTCTGAGTAAAGCTAGGTGAGATTTCTCACTTAAAATGTTTTCAGAAACACGTTTCGGTGAACTATGTTAGTAAAATATGAGATCGTATTCAGAATGAGACGCCATTAGTCTGTTTAGAAATTTTGGAGCAGCCAGACGCACGTGACATATTCGTCCAATCAGCTGCCATGTGTTGCGTTTGTCACCCTCATCCCGCTTGTCATTTCTAGTAAGTGTTTTAACGTGTTGTACATTAGCAGTGTACCGACGAACCGTGCGATGCACACACGCTCCGAACCAAGACAAAAGAACCGAACGGTTCAGATGTTTTGTCATGAACCGTACCACACCTAGTTGCACGGCACTCATCAGGAAACAAGACTGTTATTATTCTTCATGTATTTCTGGGCCCACTGCAACCATTTCTGCTTATGAGCATTGGTTAGGGGTGGCTGAGTAGTAGGTTTATGCACAACTGCAAGCCTCTGAAGGATCCTACATCTTGAGGTTTACGGGACTCCAGAGGCACCAGCAGCTTCAAATAACTGTTTGCTGCTTTGTAATGGCATTTTAGCAGCTGCTCTCTTAATCCGATGAATTTGTCTGGCAGTAACCTTCCTCATTACGCCTTTTCTGCAAAAACCTGTCTGCTCTGAATCAGCCGTAAAATCTCTTCACAGTACGATGATCACGCTTAAGTTTTCATGAAATATCTAATGTTTTCATACCTTGTCCGAAGCATTGCACTACTTGATGATTTCCGGAGCAGAGAGATCCTATTTCTTTCGCATATTGCTTGAAACCTGTGGCCTGCTTAATAATGTGGAACATCCTTCCTAAGTTCATTAATTGGGCTCACCTGGCAAACTAATTGTTACAGTTGTCTGAGACTGATTTCAGTGATCCAGAGTCCAGAGACACAATACCATACATTAGTTTGATTGAAAAACAAAATATTTAATATTTATGACACTTAAGTGCTTCTTTTTGGTGAGTGTTCTGTCATTTTCTGAACCGCTGCATGAAGAAGTTAAACAAAACAGTAGAGGAACGCTCTAAGATGGTAAAACAAACTTTCTAATAAAATACATTTTATGCTTTGCGTTATATTTTTAAAGGTACAGTACATTCAGTGTTTGCATGCTCTACCACTACCTGCCATAACCAATTTGCTAAAGGATCACAGGCTTCCAGTTATTATCTAATCCACACACTGTTGACCCTTTTTTAGACTTTATCGGCTTAAAATATTGAACTAAACACAATCTGGCACTTAATTCCTATCAGGTTTCTATCTGTCTGTGTGTTGCACATATTGGATTATTAGTTGCTAATAATGATAACTGTGTCTTGTTTGATGACAGAAAAACCTTCCCAAAAAAAGTAAAAAAGCATACTTACATCTTAGTATTTCTATTTTCATTCTTTCTAGCAGCAGAGGTACATTCCGTTTTAGTGTGGTTACAGTAGCCATATTCCCTGATGGGTGACACCTCAAAGGTCCATTGTGTTTTTTGCACAGTGAAAACAAACTACTTTTTCTTTCATTGACCAGCTTCCAAAAGCTGAAAAAAGTGTATTTCATTATATTTTAAAAAATTCGGAAAGCTCTTTAAATGGGACAAATGTTTTCCTACACAATTCAGTGCATTTCTTTTCCATTTCAACAGGAATTGCGGTCGATGACATCCGGGCTTTCACTGTGTTTGTCTAAGATCTTTAACATAATTTTCTTAAAGAACTGCATAGTGTAGGGAATCATTTTATATGAACAGATTGTTTTTCTGATTTTTACAATTTAAAAAATACAATTTTTATAGCTTTGGTAAACTGGTCACTTGAAAAAGGAAGTAGTTAAGTGGTTACAGCTCAAGTCATATAAATTGCACCTTTTAAACTTTCCTTAAATGTTCCTTCAATTTATTGTGATTTAATCTTGTTTTCAGACACTTCCACTCAAATCTCAGAAAGTCTGGTGGATCTTTGCTTCAGATTTGGCCTTGAGTAGAATATAAGACTACCGCCAGAAACCAGCAGTGACAACCATTAACTCAATGTGTATGCTTGAACTTCCAGTTCCCCTCTACACACTTCCTCATATGCTGTTCATATGTCCCTGTATGGATGTTGGATTTAGAGACTTGCATTGTAATTTGGTAAAATTAAACCATGACAAAAGTTTGGCTGACATCCCTCCATCGAGGTCAACTTTGAGTAGAAGGTGTTTTAGACTAATATGTGCTGTGTGCAAGAACCTGGAGACAAGGTTTTTCTTTCATAGATTCTTTCTTATTTTTTTGTGAATAACGGTAAATAACAAAGGTTTTTAAGTTTAAGGAAATTCTGTGGAAAACTAATTTTATAGGCACCACCTTAGAATTCTTTACCAGGTATTTTGACAAAAAAATTAAATGCATCCTCTTGTACATGTGGGAGTTGACAAGAATTTGCCTAATTGAAAGCTAAAATAAAAATCCATTCCTGCTTTAATCCATTACAACTCTGCCCTGTTGTCAGTGGCTCAGAGGGAGTACGCACTGCCTGTGTCTGGTGGCATGTTGGATACACCCCCCCCAGGCTCAATCATGGTTGTTGGCTGGAGAGAGAGTGTGTGTGCGTGTGCATGGAGTGTGTGCGTGTGCATGGAGTGTGTGCGTGTGCATGGAGTGTGTGTCCGTGTGCATGGTGTGTGTGTGTGCGTGCATGGTGTGTGTGTGTGCGTGCATGGTGTGTGTGTGTGCGTGCATGGTGTGTGTGT
>JACXGM010009102.1:0-28178 GCA_016801145.1 Umbra pygmaea | reverse complement strand
CAATCTGGATCGCTTACATATAGCTATAATAAATACACAACATCCTGTGTCATGCTAGCTACATTAACGATTGAAATGGTTGCTCGGTGGGCAGCGTTCTGATTGGCTAATCAATAAGCAACGAGCTGATTGGATTGCGTTTTGTCCCTGTTTTGACACAGTAAAAATTTTGCAACTCGTAACTTGGGTTTTGTAACTCTAGTGTTGCACAAAACATTTGCAGACATTCACAAAGTATTTCTACAGATGCAAAACTTTTTTACACATTCACAAAATATATCTTCAGATGCAAAACTTTTTTACACATTCACAAAATATTTCTACAGATGCAAAACTTTTTTACACATTCACAAAATATTTCTACAGATGCAAAACATTTTTACACATTCACAAAATATTTCCCCAGATGCAAAACGTTTTTACACATGCAAACATCACTTCGCAACCTCAAAATATTATTGGCCCTTATTTGATCCCATATGCTTGCTGCTGTCACATGATGAAGTGACGTTGCTTGCTGCTGACCCATGATGATGTCGTGATATGATTTGAACTCCCAGATTTATTAACATTCATTCAACGTGGAGGAACGGCTGATATTGGCAGTGAGCAGTAAATAGTTTGTACATATTGTACATTTTTCATTTGTTTGGCCTCAATTTTGTAATATGACTGGTGTGGTTGTAATGCACAACAACGCAAATCTTTTATGACATAACTTGATTTAAAAATGAGACATTCATTTTTGTATTGAATGCTATTCATTCCATATCTAAATCTAGATTATATGAAACATTATTATTCTATTGTAAAGACAACCAACTTTAGTGTGTAAGAACATAGTTTGTGTTGTTTGAAAAAATCACAGAACAGGTTAATTACTTCTGGAGGCTGGCTCCATTTATCATAAAACCAAAACAAATTACAGATCATTTTACAGTAATAACCTCAAAGAAATGGCACATTTGTCTTGGTGGAATGGATGATCGCAAGTAGGAGTCAGTCAAAGATCAGACAGGAATGCTGAGCTTTCCAAATTTCACAGGCGAAGGGGGAAAATCTAAAATATATCTATAATGTATCTATGTTATACCTAAATCGCTTTAAGTAGGTCAAATTATTTTACTATCTCGCTCATCAGGCAGCTCGCTCGGGAGAGCAGGGTGGGGTAGCGCGTGTATATGGAAGTGTCCCGCTATGCGAGAGATACGTTTGTGGAGAGAGTATTTGCATGTCAACAAATGGTCTTTCACATTAAAAACTCTTAAATAGGGAAGTTAAATTGGTTTTTGTCCATAATATTTGGTACAACAGAAGCCAGCTCCATGGTTTCCAAACATTTCTCTGCCAACAAGGAGAATGCCAGCTTTCTATATGATCTGTCTGATCTGCGAGGTGGCATTCAAATTGTCGAAATAATAATGCAGACATCTTTTTCCAACTTCACAAGTTGCTCTATAAATACGTTCAATTAGCGGAGGCTGTCAGATTAAGAATATATAATTGATAGAGCCATGCTGTTATGAATTCAAAAGTCTGTATTGACAACCTGGATGTGCCCACCCCACTCCCCAGCACTACCAATTAACACAAATGACCGGATAAAGGAAGTTCACACCTAAACGGTCGTGAATTAAAAACAAAAAGTAAAAGGTATTCTCTTATTAATAGTTTTAAGAGTATGGTGATTTGTTTCTCTCTCATTGGGGGAAAATGCCTGGCGCGCCCCTGAGCAGGTGCGCACTCTCCCCTCCCAACACCTTAATTCAGCCTCGAACGAACGAGCGTCTATTTCGCTTCAAACACTCGCTTTATTTGCTCGTCCTATTCGCTTTGGACACGCGAGTGGATTCAAATTGTCCAAGCGTCCAACTAGCCACGATAGAAGCGAATTTCACGCTCAATTCGCGTTTGGTCTGAACGTAGCATTACGCATTGTTTAACGAAAATTACAATTTCTATTTCTGGCAAGTAAAAAATAAACTGCATTAATATAAACCTAGTATTGCCAACAAAAACATATTGGGTGCTTTACAATTCTCAGTAGGTGAATAAATATTAAAGTCTCTAGGAGCTGACTGGATTCTGCATGTCTTTGAAAAGTTCTGACAAGTCAACTCATGTCTAATTGTACCTGTAACAATGGGCTTGTTACAAATGTATTTCATTGCAATCACACAGAAAAGGTAGCAGCCTACAATGAAATCCACACAGGGTACTAACAAGGTGAATTTAGTACAGGGTGCAGTAATTATCTTTTCCTAAACAACATGACTTGCACACTCAGACAACCAAAGGAACACACCAATAACAATACATTTTCTGTGTTTTAATATTGACAGTATTGAACATATCCAGAGCGTTCACTTCCATCCATGTGCATCCCTTATCACTTCCCAAAACAATCATTACAAAAATCATTTTTTTACATTTAATTCAGTGGTACTAAAACGCAACAGAATGACCATTACAACTTCTAATGATTAGGCAAAACATACAGTGATGTTGGAGGAGAAGGGGGAGGGCTAAAGGACATCAACAAACACTGATAAGGATTAAGAGTTCATTGGGGCCAAGGCTAGACATTTTAATCATGTAGATTGTCTGGAGCTTGTTTTAGTTGTAGCAGCTAGTTCTAAATATATTTGGTTGTCGAGTGTTGCTACTTAATTTCTGGACTACAGCAAACCTGACAGGAAGAGGAAAATGTACTGCATTTAGATATTACTTCCAAATCTTCCAAATGATTTATTGGTTTCCAACAGCCACTAACATGTGAAACATGGAAGATTCTCACTCAGGCAAAGGGGTTTCCAAAGGGGTCACCAAAGGGGTCCGAGATACCAGTGGTCTGTGCAACAAGAGTGTTCTGCCATAAAATGAGAAAAAGTTAACATTATACACATCAGCATGTTAATGTCAGTTGATACATTACATTAGGATGGAACAGAGTTATTAAACATGAATACCATTACCGTAGCTAAAGGTGGTGCTCCAAAAGCATTAGGTGGTGCTCCAAAAGCATTAGGGGTTGCCATACCAAATGCATCATCAAATACATTCTGGTTGAGTCCTGGTTCCGCTATGGTAGCCAGACTTGGGGCTGGAGTCTGGCCAAAGGCATCCAGCAGCCCTGTAGGCGACATGTAGGGTGCCGCTTGCCGTGGAGTTGGTTTTGGTGAGTCTAAAGAAATGGGGTAATCAAATTGAAATTTACATATGCATCCACATGTCCATTATTTTAAATTTAATGAAGGCTGTATGCAAGTGCCTTTCCCACATCAATATAATCTGCCATTACCACTGATGGCGGCTGATATATGACTTTGAATTTCAAAGTCATCGTGATCTGCCACTTCCTGGGGCACACCCACTTTGCTGGAAAAGTACTGGGCAAACGCTCCATCCCCATTGGTGCTGGGGGCCATCCCGGGGGCCTGCTCCCCTTTCCGGGCTGGGATAGCTGGAGGCTTGGCAATCTGGAAGTCCTTGAACATGTCCTTTCCACTCTTCTTTTCCTTCTCCCCTCCCAGGGGGTCCAGAGCAGTGAAGGCACTGGGCTCCACCTTAACAGGGGCCTCCTTGACTGGTGGTCTAGGCGGAGGACGCGGTGGACCCGGAGGCATTCCCTGCGGAGAGCCTCCCACCATGGCGTAAGGCCCAAGCTGGAAGGGGTTAGCAATGGGAGGCTGTCCCCAGCCTGGTGTACCCCCCACAGGCCCTATAGGAGTGGACTGTCCCCAAGCCTGGGTGACTGGTGGGGCCCCATAAGGGGATGGAGCCTGATGGCTCCAGGGACCCGGGGGTATGGGCAGGGCACCGAAGGCAGATGGCTGGGGGAAAGAGGGCTGGTGGTTGGGGAGTGTTACTCCTCCTGACATAGGGAACATTGATGGGGCTGGAGCTCCCCACGGCGAAGGCGCTGTGCCTGGGATAGTGACTGCAGGTGGCCCCAACTGCAATGCTCCTGGAGGACAGAGGGGACCCAGGGTGAGGGTGACTGTCTCAGTTTGGTCAGTACAATGAAACAAATCTCAGTGTCACACAGTTTCAAACTCAACACCGCTACAGCTGGATGGTTAAAACCAGAGACTTGAACCAATGCTAAGAACTAGCCATGTTGTTATGCTTCCACACAACATGGCTTATCTCTAGTCTCACTATTTAGAAAGTGGTGAAGACACTCCTCTTACCGAGAGCTGCTATGGAGGAGTTGGCCTGACTGTTGAAAAGGTCACAGGAGGCAGACGAGCAGTCAGGCTGACTGGGAGCAGCAAACAGGTCGGCCCCAAACAGGTCGTTGGAAGGTGACTGGTGGTGAACCATGAAATTTGTCAAGTCAAAACTAACAGTGTAGGTACTCAGACTTTTCATCAAGCACCAGTTAAGTAAACAGGAAAAAACACATTAGGTTTATGATATGGATGGTAATGCCTAATGCAAAAACTATAGGCTTGCTGTATTCACAGTTGTGATTAATATATACTGTGAGTTTAATAATTGAACTTACCTCCACATTTCACTGAAGCATGAATTTTAAGACAAGAAATGTATGAATAGGCCCACAAACATGAGATAGTTTACAGTCAGGCAGAGAGACAGACAGGCAGGTTAAGGAAGCGCTGTGAGCACCACAACATGCAGTTACGTTAGAAACTTCCAGTTCTTCACATGGCAAAAAAATAAAACTACATCAAAACATCCTTATTTTAAAACCCTGATTCCAGAAACAAACCCCAGTGCAAAACCACCTTCTGGACTGTCAATAGAGAATCCCAGAATGGTAACCCAGGGCTGTGAAAGGGAGGGGGTGTTAGAAAACCTATTAGAACAAGAGTCATTCCAGACATGCAGCAATACCATAGGACCTCTACGGAGCTTCACCTTGGCATTCCTTCGACCTCGTCCAGACTTAGTGCTCTGTGGAGGGGGGCATATCACAACTGAACCATCCTTGATTTGACCCGCAGGCGCAGAGAGGTTGGGATCAAATGTCTGGCCATTATAAAGGGGTGGGGTTTCGCCAGATATGTGCAGAAAGGGGTTCTGTTGTGAGGGCAAAGTTCCTAGACCATTCTGTACTGGCACAGAGACCCGGCTTTCTTCGATCATCGTGCCACCTAGTGGCCACTGACCATTACTCAGTGCATTGACCACGTTCTTACTGGACAACCCATTCAAATGCTGCCTGAAGTGGTCAGAGTCTCCGTTAAGATCAACGCAGTTTGTGATTGGCCTACCAGAGAGGTGAACAGAGCTCTCTTGGCTGTGATTGGGGGGACCAGAGATCACAGAACTCGAGGGTACTGATGGGGCGAGGGGGTCATCGCTGAAAGGGTCAGTGTCTGGGGTTGGAAAGAAGCCAAACGCAGGGGAGAAGAGGGCCTCTGTCTGGGAGGTGCCCCACAGGTTAGGACCAAAGGAAGTAAAGGGATTCCCCTTTATACAGTTCTGATTGCTGTCAACCTCAGCAGACAAATCCATCAATAGAATATCGTTAGTTTCCTGGTTATTGAGGGAGGGAAACAAGGAAGGAGAGAGGAATAAAATAAATCAGTTGTGCTGAAAGAGAAGCAACTGGTAACACAGATAAATGAATCAATGTTATGGCATAACATGACAGGTATGATTGATGGCTCAATGAACAATTAAACAGGAAGCAAAGTAAACTCCTAAAAACCTGCTTTGTTCAGAGAATCTCTTTTGCCTGAGAGACTCGAATTTGGAATATGTTGACATTTAGGTTATATCGGGGATTAACATTTGTAATCAAAAACTACTTCAAGTTTAAGACAGATTACAAGCAGATACTTACAGGAGTTTAGTTTGAGAGCCCTGTATGGCATGGGGTGATGTGATTGGTGGAAGGGATGAGGTTTTGCAGTGAAGCTGTTTTGGGGCCAGAGACTGAGACACTTCAACAATGCAGAACAAAACAAATATTTGACAAAGAAATGAGCTAGCCAGCCCCAGTAGAACTTTACCCAAGTTTGCGTTGTCAAACACACCTGATTATAAAATTGGGGAAAAGATTCTTGTTAGGAATAGTAAAAAGGGAAAGAAAAAATAAGAAAGTGATTTGCTTAAGTTCAATTTGTCGTCATAGTCATACATTCTCCAAAGAGTAAACCGCAAAAAGCCTCATCTCAATCCATTTGGAAGTTATTAAAAGGTTTCCCAGGTCTAGCAAGTGAGCATTTTACCACAGGAAGAAGAGAGCCTTCATATCAAGTGAACACACTGATGTACAGTACATGGAACAACACAGTGTATTTGTTCACTACATGTCCCATTTCAAAACGGTTTTAGTCTTGATGCAGTAAGATGCAATACTGCTGCATTCCCTGTGCTTTCCCCCAATATCCCTGGCCCTAGAGCAAAACCCACGCTACACCAGCAGTTTCACTTACTGTAGGAGAGTGGATGTCTGGTGGGGTCGACATGTCTCCGAACAGATCCAGCTGCTGCGCCTCCTGGACAAAATTGCACATTATCAACATCATAACTAGCCATTTCTCAGTAGAACCTTAGTCAAATGAGTACTTAAACTACATAAACAGGCCTTCCCCATTAACACTACAAAAAAAAATCTACTAGTCTGGAAAAACATGTGCAACATTTTAATGACTAATATATCCCATGAGCTCATTCACTTACTTTGGCATTGTCCGTCTGGTCAGTATCACTGAGCAAACTATTACCACCATTCTGTAAATTATAAAATAGGTGAAATTTACACTACCACATGTAATACGTTACCTTTTTAGTTGTAAACAAACACTTACCTCAACAACTGCATTATCACCCTGGAAAAAAAAAGCAAAAACATGGTCAGGATTTCCTTGATGTAATTTGTTGGATGAAATTGCAGAGGTTTACGTCATTAGGAGTCATTTCATTGGTATTCCATTGAAAGTGTAGCTTAATGTGCAAAATACAGTGCTAGGGGGCAGTGTTGACTTAACATTGCATCAGTCACATGATCACTGTCCAGTCACCGACAAGTGTAAAAATAAGACGTAGTCATAGGGAGAAGTAGGAACAGAACAAGAACATAAAGTTCAACTTAACACAGACTAATTGTTGTCGCAAACATTCTTGTGTCCTACTGCAGTGTTTTTCACTGCTCTGGGAAGACCAGCCATTTAATGTGTTTGATCTTTTTCTGAGCTAGCACACCTGATTCAACTCATAAGCTAATTATCAAGCCGTTGATGAATGACTACTGTGAGCCATTTCAGCGGCTACAGCTAAACTGTGGAACGTCTGGTGTGCCCTGAGGAGACAGTTGCAAAACACTGTCCAACGGAACGTGACACCTGACAGTTACCTTCTGTGAGGCCTCTGCTTCTTTCTTCTTCATGTTAAAAATGACCTGGAATAGATCCTTCAGGTCAATGACCAGGGGCTCTGCCTATATGGATGAAAATACTGTCAATATACAAAAACAAACCATCGCCAGCATGAGTCTTGCAATTTGAAGTGCGTGTTACCTGCTGTGCAGTCTTTATGGCAAAGAACTGGTGCTGTCCCTCTGACCCACAAACGTAGCCGAAGGCCCGGTTATCAGTAACATCTCTGGCAATGAATGAGATCTTATTCACTATGTGCTCGTGTTCGATCACCTGAGAGCAGAGAATAGATGAAACAAGTTAAATACAAGTCTTCATAAGACTTCTAATAATGAAATCAATTGCTAGCCTGACTTTACTCCTGATAGCAATCACATCCTATGTTCACCCCCATTTTTATTTATTTCATGCTATGTCAGAGGAGTACAAGCTGGAATCAAGCCAATACTGCAGCAAAATATATGTATTTTGCTTTGTTTGTATACCAAACCACCATAAAAACTATTTCTTACGCCGGTCTTCTCGTCGATTATCTTGATGCCAGACATTGATATGTTGACCCAGATTCTCTGCTTGTGTTTGCCCTGGGACCGCAAAGCAACCGCCATACCCTGGGAAAAAAAAACAAGACATTGCTGTTATGCACACACTGAGGTGGTTAGATAAACACACAACATAATTACATACCCTGGAGAAATCCACTGTGAACACCAACAACAGCTCATTCAATTTTAACTGTATTAGCACTAGTCACACTGCACATGGGCTCTACAGCATTTTAACAGTCGTGTGTGGTACCTTGAGTTTCATCATGGAGTCCTGGCTCATCTTATCTCCTCGGGCATCTGGGACATCGTCAATGCCGATTAGCTTGGCCTTGTACCTCACGCCATCACCCTGAAACCTGGCCAGCAGGTACTCATCAGTCTTCTCTGAAACTACAGGGAGGGACGAGAGAACACGCATTTGACTATTTCTTTCAACACCTTCTGCCCAGTTATGAATGCAGTTTTTTAATTATATATAGTCAATTCATGTCCCATTTTTAGACACAAGACAAGTTCAAAACTAGGACAAAAGTCTCATCTGACAACTGAAAAAGTGCAGCCCATAAAATGAATTCTCATGACAACAGGTGGAGACACTTGCACACAGTACCTTTCTTCTTCTCTTTTTTGGAAGGGGTCTTGGCTGGTGCTGTGGAGGGGGTGGTTGGGGCACTGGTCATCTGAGGCGTGGTTGGCGCGCTCGAGGGGTCGCCCGGGACTACGGCTCCAACGGTTTCCACTTCCGTAGACATGGTGGGGCGGGGGGCCAGCCTTACAGGACTCAGACTGGCAGACGGGACCAGTAAACCTGACGACAGCTCCTCGTTCAAGCTGGGGGGAGGAATCTACTCAGCAAAGAGGCTTAGCAATCGCACATGCTCACTTTGTGTGTCTGCCAAAGAGGGATAGAATGACAAATAAATTAAGAATTTGGAAAAAAAATTAGAAGAGTGAAATACAAAATTGCTATTAATGTATGATACTAATGCTCCCTAGCTATCAACTGGCCCTTCATGCCTCTCATCCCCACATAATTAAAACAATCAGCTAGATGAATTCAGTACCCAAGAATATTACTGTCAGAGGAGTCTTGTCTTTTTTATTACATAACACGAGTGATTTAAACAGATGACAGCTGAGCAACATCGCACCTCTAAACATTTTAAAGATTAACATGTGGTTCTGCTACCTGAAATTGCAAACAGTTAAGGTTTTTGTGAGCACTAAAAAGTAATATCGCTTTAACGATCCACAATGAAGACCATGACCTCTAAATTGGACCTATAATGAGGCTACAATTCAAACCATGTACTGGTCATAAACATGACCTGTGGCTAGCCAAGGATGTAACGTTAGGAACTGAAGGTGATAAAACTCAGTGGAGTCCAAGATCATGTAGTGCGGAACACCTGGAGGTCATCAGCCACACGCACACGCATGCAGCTTACCTTGTGGGCACCAGAAAACATAAGAATTTATGTTACCTAATCCTAACCCAAAACCTAACGGCAACATAACAATTATGACTAAACTTATCCCAAACCTAACCTGGACTGCCTGAACCTGAAAGTACCCTAAATTGAAACTCTAAACCTAACTGTAGCCTTGGCTCTAAACATAACCCCTAAGTCTGATTTTGTCCATATGGGGACTGGCAAAAGGTCCTAACATGGGCTTTTTTTAAGTATTTCTATCCTTGTGAAGACTTCTGGTCCTAATCCTATCACACATGTCAAGTAAATCAAAGGCCATGTCCAGTTTGAAGCCAAAGATTAGATTAGCATTAAGATAATCTAAATTTATCTGGGTGTTCAAATTAAAGCTTACAGCAGTTTATCTGATTGCTACCCTTTTCAGTAGGGTGCAGAAACCATGGAACACACACAGAAACCAGTGTTTCTGAATGAAAACTGTTCTTATTGTATGCTTATATTGTTGAATTTAAGCACGTACTGACAGATTCCTTAGAAGTAAACACAGCTGTGGGCCATCCTACCTGAGGGAAAGGATCACTGGGTTCCACCACATCATCCATCTGTGGGCAACGCTAATAAAAACAAACCAACCGCATTTAACCACAGGACACTGACCAACACCAGCACAGCTGGGACTAGTCTAAGCTGCATGACAAACACAAACAGAGCACTTCTACAGAGTAGCCGTCCACGACTTACATTTCACGAGCACGGTAGCAGCCGAGTCGGCAGCGGTAACTGCAAGAGGAGCCTTTACTGCCAACAGCCAGATTTCTGAAACTGACAACACTCACAGCTGGACTAGGGAACAAAATGGCTCCTTTCTGGGAGACTACTGGTTGATTTCAGCAGTTAGCGCTAAGCACTGTGTTCGGTATCACTTATAACTTCAGGTGCACTTCCAAATTCTGTGTGCTTTGGATCACCTCACTGCTGGGATGAAAACAATAGTGAACAGAGCAAAGGTTGGGAGCGAACAAAGGTTGAGCTATTAAATTAAGTTAATCTTAGGCTAGCTGGTTTGCGTTTAAAACTGCCAGATCCCATAATGACCATATGCTCCAGCAATCTCCTGACAACACAGGACATGACAGTACTGCTTGCAATCCATGCCAAGAGTGGTACCTTATAAAAGACAGTGATGGCGATCACTATTTCCCAACTTACTGAAAGCACATCAGCCTGAAATACTTCAGGAATGTCATGGAAATTAGATTTTTCCAACTTTAACAATTTTATGTCAGTCTGGCCAACATTGAGATACCATGCAACTATTCACAACTCCTAAACTACTTAAACTTTTACACAAAAAAATAATAAAACCTTTTTCCTAGAAAATGTTTTGTAACATCCCTTTCGACCAGAAGCCTTCACTTATATTCAGAATGGAAGAGAAAAAAATGCAAAGGAAAAAAGCACAAGTTGAATTCCCTTCCTTCTACATAGAGGCCTCTTGTAGTCTTCTTACTCCTTCACTGTGCAATTTTGGGGGGTTACTCATAAAAACAACAGTCCATTTCCTGAAAACAAGTAAAAAGCTGACAGTCCAGAGGCTCTTGTAAAACCCAGAGTATACAGTATGAGGACAAAATAAAATGTACTCAAAACAGGTGAAGACCATCCATTGCTCAAACAAATAACTCAGATGACTGTAACCAGGACAACATTACAAATACAGTGAGGGGGGCCTCCTGAGCAATGCTGCACTCTGTATGGTAGCGCGTAAGCTCCACTGTACTCTGGTTCTAATACAGCACGTCTGGGAGATCTAGACTGGAAAACTATGGACAAACTACCAAATGGACATGTGAAATTGAGAGATAATGGACGCCTCATGGTCACTAAGCTTCACCTCCAGTACTCCATTTCCCAGTATTTATCCAACCTGAACCAATCGGTTTTGATTAATATTAACAACCCCTTAAAGCGTGACAGTTTAGCACATTTAACTACTGTGGTACACAGTAGGCCCCAAACACACCACTTAGCGCAACATTATGAAAAGCTATTTTCAATATATTCAAATTATTAGATGATGACTCGGGAATAGTTGTCCAGAGTCACCAGGGTAGGTATTATTCTATTTAATCAATTTCGTCACTAGAGTGAAATATCTGAACAATCATTTAGGCTACACATTTGGGCTGTGTGACAATATCACCTAAAACCACCTGAAACAGCACATACAAACATCCAATTTGAGAATGTGAAATGCTGTTGAAGGGCTCTGCAGAACTACAGTAAAGCAAAACATTAAGCATCAAGAGATTAACATGTATTATGTCAACTTGCAACTGAAGTTTACACCACACACAAATTGCATAGTTGCATAAAATGAGCAAAAGCACTAAAATATTCACATTCTGTTTCTGCTATGACAGCATTTTCTTATACAAAGGTTTGTTCAAGGTCTACAGCAGTGTTCAGAAGTGTTTCCTGGTCATTGTGAAAGGATAAATACTCAGGGATAAAATTTAATTTAATCAGGGGTTTAATACTTGATTTGTCTTCATCTGACTGAATGTTTTTACTGATCGTTTATGGAGAGGGCCTTTATCACAGAGGAAACAATTCCATTCCCAAGATCTGATAAGTTATCAGTAGCACAAACCAATAAGTTAACTTCCTAATGTAATTACTAAACACTACCATCAACCATATCTTTGATAATACCATTTGATTGGGTCATCTAATACTGTCTCTCACCAACTCTCAAGTTAAAGGATCCCCCAAAAAAACTGAAAAGGGTCAATTAGCGTTCAGGTGATCTTAACATGCAAATGACATGAGCTGTTTAGTAGCTACCATGAAGTGACAGTCTTAGTGACTTTGCCCGATAAACTTCAGTGTCAGCAACAAAATAAAAAAATCATTGTCAGCATGTTAACCTGTTAAAGCACTAAAACCCCACATATCAAAGTACAAACAAACCCCAGTGGCATTTCATGTTGGGATCGTCTCAATTCCACAGCTTTAGAGAGAAGGACCAGCCTACTTTAAAAACATTTCGAATATAAACTTTCTAAACACAGAATGGATAACCATGAACATCAGCCATATTTTACATTCTTCATTAACTTTCCAACTATTTAGGTAGAAACCACGCGCCATTTATGACAGAAAAAGCAGAGTCAGCTGAATGTCTGCAATGACAGAAATGTCCCAATAATTGCTGTTGTGTTGCTTCATAAAGGGAAAAGTGAAGTTCTGCTCAGCACATCTGCAGATGATCAGGCGATGAATCAGTCTCAACAGGATGGTGAAATATAAAAACTGTGGCCCAAGCCAGTTGTGCAGAGCTATGCTAAAAAGACTGCCGTCTCCTTAAGGCCACGTAGAAACACTGGTGGAGGCATCTGACTAAGGATCTATCTATTGTCTGCTAAAACGATATTTTTTTCCATATATACTAGCTCATTTAAGTAAAAACTTGAGTTAATTTTCTGAATCCGCTGCGTATTTGCAAACAAACTGCACCTCTGGAATGAAAGGGTTCAGAAGACCCTGAAACTAAATGTAATCAACACTCAGTCCAGATACATAGAATTACAGGTTACTATATTTTTGTACTACAGATGCTTTGTAGGCACATGCATGTTTACACGTTGACTACATTTAATTAATTTGACAGACTATCCTATAAAAAGCGTCTTAATGACCAATTAGTGTTAAGTACTTTACTCAAGGGAAAGCACCTTCGTGTCATTTGGATATTGGCCATTCTTACCTACATATTTTCGGTGGACGAAAACCAAATATGAAGTTTTCAAGTTTAATAAAAAAATTGTTTAACTGAACCGAAATATTTCGTGAAAACAACAGACCTCCTCCCACAATCACCTTGGTGACGTGCGCATAACATACACAGCTGGAACTCATCGAAAAGATTTGAGCGCTTGTTCTTGACATTACATTCACTATGTAAAATATTAGATAAATTCCAAATAATACAACTGTCCATTTCGAATAGTAGCAATTATTTTCAGCAAGACACATCACCATTCCAGCCCGGTAACCTAGTGAATGTGGATGTGAAAGAATGTGGACGTCACATACCGTTAACAAGCGCTCCAAACAGAGTCCTTCATATTCTAGCTGTCTTTCCAGTGTTCTGAATGTTACAACAAAACTAGGACTGTCTTACCTCTTTACACGTCTTCTGTCTAATGCGATGGTTATATCAAAAGCAGCTTCTCAAAGACGTGTTTGGATGAGATGTGTTTGAATGAGATGTTGTCGTCTGAGATTGCCAGACCGCGCCGCTATACAGTGAATTGGCGACTCCCCCACTGCAACAGACTCCTGCAACCTCACAATTTAACCCCTCGATCGCCAGAACGACAGGAGGCACTGTTGCGACTGTAATCTCTGTTCGGCTGCTCTCACAGAACAGATTAGCTGTCTAATTTTGTATTCGGCGGTTTTATTCGAATCAACTGAGTTCTAAATCCACTTTTTATTATTTGGGCCGTGCTACTTATACAATCCGATCTGTGTAATATTGTAGCGAAGCCTACAAAAAGGCCTAATAACAGTACACCACAGATTGTATAGCACTATTCTGATCTGTGTATGTAGCGTTAACCAACGTTAATAATTAGCTGGTTTATTTGGAGATTACTGCACTGCGCTGTCACACGTTTGTATGCCTGGGATAGTGTAAATCTGTAGGCCAAAACAGTGGTTTAGATTGCAATGTGCAGTAAATAATAATTAAGACATACTGCTTAGAGCAGCATATTGTCAAAGAAAAAAAATGGGGATGTCGCATTGAACCTAAAGCTTCTATTGTTGTGGGTATAATAATGATGTGGAATGGAAAATGGATGTGGGGAAGTTTCACTGCAATTTTGTGTGTGTGCTAGAGAGAGAGGGAGACAGTGAGAGAGAAAAACAGAGAGAGAGAAACAGAGAGAGAGAAACAGAGAGATGGAGTGAGTTTGAGAGAGCTAGAGAGAGAGAGAGAGGTCTAAGAAGATCCCACAGTGGTACCAAAACTTTACAAATTGGCATGAAGTGGAACCTCTACGTGTCACACTAGCCTAAAAAGTAGCTCTCTTGAAGCACAAATGTGGCCATGATGTGTATCTTGGTCCCTGTATTCTGCCTTTGCCCTGGGGCTCTGCTACAGGCAATTAAAAACAGTTAAGCTATTAAGGTTCAAGTTAGGGTTAGGTTCATTTAGGGGATAGGGCTAGGAAATAGGGAACTTGGATTTCTGGGTAAAGAATTATCTTAGGTCCCCACAAGGAAGACGTGTGTGTGTGTGTGTGTGTGTCAGTAGGTGTGTGTAGGTGTGTTGCATGATAATGTGCACGTTTACCAAAAAGGCTATTATACACTTAGGGGTTAGGTTTAGGAGTTCCTGTTAAGTTAGTTTTTTGATTCAAATATTAGGTTGAAAGTTTAGGACAATAGGATTTTTATATGTATATTGTTTGGCATGTTTGAGTCTGTGAAAATTTCTGTTTTTCTTTGCATGTGTGATTGTGTGTGTTTCTGTTTGTGCTTCCAGACCAGCCCTAGGGGACAGAGTAGCATAGACAGAGGAAGGCTTTCTTTCCTGGTTAGGTTTCCTGTGTAGTTATGCTGACAAGGGGTGTTATTTAGGAGGAGATACAGAATGGATCCTCTCCAACCAGATCATAGACACGATGAGGAAGAACCACCACCCCCCCCTTCCTGTGACCTCTGTAATGTTTAGCCAATGTCTTGGTCCCAAATGATACCCTCCTTGCTATAGTGGGAAGTAGTTTTGATTAGAGTTATATAGGCACAGTTGAAATGTGTTTAAGTTATACGTAGTGCACTACAAATGGCATAAAGGGCAGTTTGGGACGTACTGTACATAGTCAGCCCCATAGGAGTGGATCAGCATGTTTCTGCTGATGGTACACATTTGATACAGGTTTACGACTGGGTTTCAAGCGCAAATTCTCCCTGCAATAAATAAGGAGTCTTCATGAAGCAGTTACGAGCACCTGTACCAGACACAGTTACACATGCACCGCAATCCTAAGCTTTTTCCCAGCTGAATGTCTTTTTCAAAGTGCAATTGGTAACCTTGGCATATTTCACATTCATTCTAGACACAAAACAATGCACCATGGCAGTTTGGAAATCAGTGGGGACAAAATCCTCATTTGCTTCCACTATGGCACAGTTTCAACAAACAGCATGTGAGAGAAAATGTGTGGTTTCATATTTCTGTTGAATGTGAATAACTTCCTTTTCCTTTTGCTGAGTGGCACACCCAATTACCAGAAGACTCGGCCTATAGACATGACGAAGGAAGTGTCTGCAACTTCCTTATGGAATCCCTAAGGTAGTCATAAGTGGTGCGATTTGAGTTTAGATTTGGTGAGATACAAAGTGGAATCTACATTCCACCATCCATTTTTGGGAATGTGGTTGTAGTTGTGTACATAAAAGTACACCGGCGTGCTTCCATACCAGTGTACCCCTTCGACCCCTTCGTTAACCAGTCTATGCCCACTCTGTTAACCAGTCTATGTCCACTCCAGTTAATCAATCTATGTCCACTCATTTAACCAGGCTATGTCCACTCAATTAACCAGGCTATATCCACTCAATTAACCAGGCTATATCCACTCAATTAACCAGGCTATATCCACTCAATTAACCAGGCTATATCCACTCTGTTAACCAGTCTATATCCACTCAATTAACCAGGCTATATCCACTCTGTTAACCAGGCTATATCCACTCAATTAACCAGGCTATATCCACTCAATTAACCAGGCTATATCCACTCTGTTAACCAGTCTATGTCCACTCCAGTTAACCAGTATATGTCCACTCAATTAAACAAATACAAACTACATACCAAGAATTTGTTGGTCTAACATGCTCCATCTGTAAAATTTTACTATGCAGTATAAGTAAAAGCTATCTTAACATCTTCTTCTACTTCTTCTATGGGGTTAATGGCGGATCGCAACCAACTAAAGGCGCATACACCGCCACCAACAGTACCGGAGAGCGAGGCCGGACACGGCCCACCCAAGACATCTCCAACCAACACACCCCACGACCCTAGAAAATAAAACACCTCCCTCTACATACCGTGTTTCCTCAAACCCTACCCCCACACCAGCACCCCCCACACTCCCATCCGAACTCCCCGCCATGCCGACCTCACTCACCGTACGGGTGTCCCGACCCGCCACCACCCCGGGAGCCTTTCCGCCCTCTCCTCGCCCCTCTCTCTCACACCTCAATCTAACGCCACAATCTCTGCTCTCTCCCGCTCATACTCCGAAACACTAGCACACCCGAAGAAGACCTCCACGTCAAACGCAGCTTCCGGTCCACGCTCCATGTCAGATCCCGGTGACGACACCTCATGCCTCCACTGTCGCCCTGTCACCTTCTGCGCTGCCATCTCCTACCTCTGCTTTTCGTCTATCTTGTCTCGTAGCTACCTTATCTCAACATCTCTGCTAAGACAACTACTACATATGCCCGGAGTATTCGTTACGATTGACTCCAATAATTAACTCATACAAGAGGGTTTATCCTATCTGTCCAGGTATCGCCTCTAAACCCCTGTGGTGTCAAATGGAATCATTTTATTTTGGCTAAAACAATTACAGGGTTTCCAACTTTGGAACTTTGGCTGGCGTGAGACTCGGTAAAATTTCAGTGTGCGCATGCATGGAGAACACTTTTCGTAACCCTAATTTTAGAAATGTCAGTCCTTGTTTACTTAGTATAAACCCTGATTTATGCAACAAATAAACAACTAATAGAATGGAAAAACTAATTTTTTTATGCTGAAACCGTGAAAGTCACGCCAGATGCGTAAGAGTTCGCAAACCTGCAATAAAACAAGCAAAACCTGTTTCACACATTTACATTAATTAAATTATTTCCAGGCTCTTGGTCACCATCTTGGTGCTAATGCCACGTTCCATTTGTACTCGGAGGTCAGAAATTCCAAGCTCCTAGTCAGAATTTCAACTGGAACGCCCACTCAAGTGGGAATTCCTAGTCGCGGAGTCTGAGAAATTTCACTACCCCAAGTTCATTTTCCTAGATGGCAGCACACTGTATCAACAGTAGATAAAAGTTGTTGTTATTGTTCATTTTTAGTAATTGTTTTATTTGTTTTTTACGAAAATTGTTGTACACACAGTACTGTCCAACTGCTGTCTCTGGACATGTTGCTACGGCATTAGGTGTGAAAATACACAGAAATGCGTTTTTATCAACAAGTTTAGCTAAAAATGGCTAGTTTTTCCGTAGTTGTTTATATTTCAAAAGGGCAAGAACAACGAAGGCTTTTGTGGGGGCATCCAACTTGTTTTCCCACTTTGGTACCTGGAATGCGATCAACTTGTTTTAACTCGGGGGTGACATCATTCCCAGTTCCGACCTCCCAGTTCCAAGCCAAATGGAATGCAGCATAACACAGTTAAGACAACAGAACAGGCTGCCCAACATTAACATTAATTCAGGGGGCGAGACATTTGACTTATTGGTTCTTCTCATATATTTTGGTAGCTACCTTTAGGGTGAAACATAACGTGCAATCCTGTCACATATTTCATAATTCCTCCCTTTATGGGACCACCATAAAACACCAAACACTATTGTAATCAATTGTGTGGCTGTCATGGTGCGTAGTTGGTTTGTTGTTCTTTCCCTCAGGTGGTGTCCGTGGGGGGTAGTGTCTCACTCAAAGACGTAGGAACGGGGGGGATATGTCCCCCTCAATGTTACAAACAAGTAATGTGGTCCCCCCTAATAATAAGAACATTTTGTGAAAAATATATGGTGTGTGGGGGACCTCGTTCCTACGCCCTTGGTCTCACTAGTTAAGTGAGTGGACATAGACTGGTTAACTGATTGGACATAGATTATGGAAATACACTGTGCTGCATGGGTTTAATATATGCCAGCCCCCAGCATGTATGCATATTTGTCCTGAAATCCAATTTTCTACTACATCTTTAGGAGGACAAGACACACAACATGTGCTCCAAATGGTGACTAATAAATAGCCCAGGTCAAACGTAGTGCATAGGAGTTAAGATGACATTTCATCAGAAAAGAGGATACACATTTATGTTGATCTGGAATCCATTATGAAATCTGTGGATGACATTTTGCCGATTGTGATGTAACAGTTACATTTAACCTATAATAACTTTGGAGGCAGTCGAAAGCAATTACCTCTCTAGTACAGCCAACGAGTGTACCACAGAGAGTTCAGTCCCTGAGAGGAACAATGTCAGGCATCACTTCTGGCCACAGCATCAGCCAGGACAGAAAGTAACCCACCAGACCACACTCTGAACCCAAGAGAACAAATCCAACCGCAGCCTGGACTCAAATGAGGACCAATCCGACCATAGCTTGGATTCAAAGGACACATTTACTTTCTCGCCAAATCCATAATTGAAGGGGTCATCTTTTGGCCTTTCATTCAGTCTTCTGTGCCAGAGAGCTTCATACATTTTCTTCCTCTGAATGTCTACTTTTAATCTTGGATTTGGTGCTAAGTTGGAGTGAAGGACCAGAGTTGCAGATAAGAAATACTGCTGTCATGACAAAACCCTAGCAAGAGTTGTTTTGTGCATGTGGTTGTCTATCTAGTGTATTGAAAGTGTGAAAGATCTCATTCTGAATCCCAAATGAACCCCTCCACTCCACCCTTGGCCCTCGATTTTCACGTTCAGGTTCATGTGCACTTCTACCACAAGTGTCCCAAAGCTGAGGGAGAGAAAATGATCACGTCTTGTTAACCATTCACAGCTTGTTAACCATCCTCATCAATAAGTGTATTTTGGGTGTGACCACACTCTTATAATCTAGATCAGTGATTCTTAAACCTCTCCTGGGAAACCCCAGTTGTCTCACAATTTTGTTGTAGCCCTGAATGAACTCACCTAATTCAAGAAGCTAAGGACTAGATGATTTGTTAACATACTAAAACTTTAAATGGACAAGTATAATGAAAAGGTCCCCAGGAGAGGTTTAAGAATCACTGATCTAGATCAGCAACACCATTTGGTGGACATTGGATGGAGACAGCAGAGTCGTCAAGCCACATATTCCAGAAGCATTTTCCAAGGGTTGAGGTCCTCCTAGGATCAACAAAACAGTGCAAACATTAGGATGACCATGCTTTATATCCAATAATTTAATATGTAAATCTGACCTTATTACAGTACATATAACTGGCCCTCGTCCCCCATCACATAAACCAATGAAATGTAAGTGGGGACTGAGAAAGGACAGAATTACTCTAGTAACCTGCACATAAAATGTTTGCAGCATCAAACCTGGGGACTGAGAAAGTGAGTGTCTGGAGACATGGCCCTGCACAAAGAAACCGTACAGAACAAGTAGGCAGGAATCAGACCCACGCACATTGCCAAGAACCATCCCATCAAAAAGCACACCAACAGACCGCAACCACCCTGACTGAACTCTGAACGGGAAACGATTGAATGAGTCAGACTTTCGTC
The DNA here is from genome assembly GCA_016801145.1 of Umbra pygmaea. NCBI lineage: Eukaryota > Metazoa > Chordata > Actinopteri > Esociformes > Umbridae > Umbra > Umbra pygmaea. Next base: position 8,307 of record JACXGM010009102.1, on the reverse strand, counting down.
CTGTTGATGCATTGTAGGTAATTGTGACACTCCAATAACTGTTTGACTATAATCTCAAATGTGCTGTTCTTTTCAGTGGTTTTAACATATGCCTGTTTTCAAATTCCCAAAAATAAAAAGTGACCCCAGCTTTCCACCTACAAAAAAAACAGGATGTCTTTCTAGTGACGGGAAACATTGACAAAGCAGCACCTTGACTCCCTTCTGGTTTCCTGAGAAAGCTTAGAGGAAACTGGCCACAGTGGTGGAGCCCAGTGAAAACCATGACTGCAGCACATATTTGCCCCTCAGGCTGAACCTGACACACGCATACTTTAAACAAACACACACATATGCCTGAAGTGAATACACACATTTTTCAAATTTTCATGGATTAATAATAGTTTTCAGGAAATGTCCTAATTTGTCACTTAATATAACATTTAATAATAATACTTAATATAATATAGAAGCCACACATAAAAACACTGGAGTTCCCATGGACATATGTACATGTGTGTGGAATGTGAAGACACACACAACCAGGACAAATTACCACTAGAATATATCTCTCTGCCAGTCATTTATCAAGGCCCAGGAAAGAGGGTACGGGAGGGAGAGAAGGGAAGTCAGAAGGCAATCCCAGACAGGGGGGTTAAAGATGATGACTGGCTTGTATTTTGGTTAAAGGTTTGCTGCCAACTCAGCATAAATTGCTGGCAGCTTGAGATGTCTATTTTATCAAAGAACTAAAGGAATTATGTTGAGAAATGTGGGCATATACTTAAACAAGACCACAAACATATTGAACTTTCTGAGTACACACGCCAGATTACTAATATGTACAGAAACACATAACACACTACATGTGACTGAAATTAATTTAACTTGCAAATAAATCATCAACATTCAACTGGCTAAGAAGCAACCCCACACATGGAATGGTCTCAGGATGCTTTACTGTACTGACACAGGACTGAAGGTAGCGCTCACCTTGTCTTCTCTGGAGAAGGTGCTTTCCGGATGGCCCAAACAATCAGAAAGGGCCCAAACTCAAATAATCCCCTTACTTTTATAAGAGCTGCCATTCACTAACACATTGTAACCACCATACTGTCTGTCTGAGCAGTAATTTTTTTCTTCACATTTGTCGAATCACATAACTGCTGGGTCAATCCGTAAAACATTAAACTATTCTGAAAAGTACAAAAGGTCTACTGTAGTGTTTCCCGAAAAATGTTATAGGTATATAACAGTGCAGCTTTTCAGTTCAGAGTAACTTTAAATTAAGACAGGAAAATAGGAAGAGAAAAAAACATTGTGGAAAATGTGTAATGTTGTAACAGGTTGTTTTAAAAGCCACTGTAATACACAATTGGTTCACAACCAATTGAGCCTAATCTCCTCAGGGTTTAGGTTTGTCTAACAGTGCCCCCTGGTGGACATTAATTGAAACAACAAACATTATAGGTTGGCATTGCTCTTTGCCTAAGGAACTCCCTTAGCATGGTATACTAACCATGAACAATGGATCCCTTAATGGCTTGCTATATCCCCCTGACCCCACTGACACTTTAAGCACTCAATAGTTGTTTAGGCTCAACACAGACTCCTGCTTGTAGGCCCCAGATGGCCAGGAGACCCACCTGGAGGGAGATCCATGGCAGGACCGGCTTTCATATTTGAATGGCTCAAACTATTTTGACATGGTGCCTGAATACTCCCCCTTAGCTTGCCTCTGAGGAATCTTGTCATCTTCTAGCATTGGAGTCTTTAATCAAACCTCCCTTTGAGGGTATGGATGACTAAGAAAACCTATGTCCCTGCAACTATCTTATGTCTTAACCATTTCATGAGAGTTAGCTCTGTGTAGCCTCTGTAAATCCAGGTCGCCTTCCCCCCAATTCAGACCTTCTCCTCCTTCTTCTTCTTCTATGGGATTAATGGTGGATCGCAACCGACTTAAGGTGCATATACTGCCACCAACTGTACCGAAGTGTGAGGCCGGTCACAACCTACCCAATTCAGGTCCACCCAACTCAACCCACCACCCTAAGAAATGGAAATACAGCCCACTACCCACCCCTACCCACCCCCAGCACCCCCACACTACCACATCTCCCCTGTGACATCAGTAACACACATAAACTCCCTAGCAGCACCCACCACAACATCAATCCTAGCAATCCTTCCCTTAACCTGACTACATATTCACCACACTACACAGAATCGCCAGAAACTCAACCCTGCCCACAACCAATAAATCCTTACCTACCACACCCTCATGCGTACACATCTCAGACAACAACACCACCAGTCCTTCCACTGACACCAGGGCTACATCCCGCTCCTTCTTCACCAGCACACCCAACCCAAAGCCCCCCACACTCTGCATTACCTCAGCATAAGGACCTTATCCAACACCTTAACCCGCTATGCCTCTGCTGCCTGCTTCTGAACCATACACACCCCCCCAAACGCAGCACTGTGCTCCCCTCACTTGCCATACTCATGTGGACCCTGACACCTAACACACCTACCCTGCCCTCTGCACACAGCAGCCACATGCCCCATACACTGACATTTAAAACACCTCAGTGACGGTGGCAAATATTCCCTCAAATAAAAACTAAGATACCCAACGTGCACCCTACTCGGCAACGGCCCTCCAAACTCCAACAATATAGTCGGACTCTACTTCTCCAAACCCAACGACCTACTGTCCAACAGTCTTGGTTCCACCACCCAGGCGTGGTTCGAGCGGGGTGGCAGACACGTTCGCCTGGCAACACTATATTATGTTGGCAATAGGGCTGAACGATGTTGTGTTTATGCATTGACATCGCGATGTGCGCATGTGCGATAGTCACATCGTCGGAACATGCGATGTGAAGAAGGGTAGCGCTGGTAGCACCATACACACAGTTTACACAAGTTTGTTGTATGGTTTGTTGCTGGGGTGACATGCACGCTCCGCATGCCTAAATAGTGATTGGTTTCCTGTGATTGGTTCGTTGGCCTGCTGCTCACAGCCAACATTCTCTGTCACTGGCAGTCCTGTTCTAGCGAAAGATGAGCGACATAGTGGATACGCAATACGAAGGAAAAAAAGAATGGTTTCGTACCAAAAAGAGAGTCAAAATCTTTGGGACTATTTCAGCTACAAAAAGTAGGATGTTGACCAAAAACAGGTACTTTGTCTGGAGTGTTATGGCCACAACACAAGGAAAAACCACCCATTTGTCTGATCACTTAAAACGGCACCGGAAAGCTCTTTACCACGAATACAAATCAAATCTCGATGTCAATCAAAACAAAACATTATTTGCCATGCCTTTGCCAGTGTGACACCTTACCAGAAAGGCTGTCAACGACAGAAAGAAATAACAAACCCAATAACGATTCATATCGTAAAGATATGTTGCCATTACACACCGTCGCATTTACTTAGCCATGATTATGATGATGACCAACGCTGTTTTATTTTGGCACTTGGCAAAGTTTAATTAAAAACAAAAGATTGTGAACCAAAATGCTTATAAGTTCTTTGATAAAAAATATTTATTTTCAGTTTTTATAAACCAATCGGGGTAAAGCTGCTGTTTTATAAAAATATTTGTACTGCTTTTCTGTTTACAGAGATCTGTTCTAATTTAAAATATTCACTTAATATTAATATAAAATATTAAGTGACCTTTTTGTCACTTGTAATGAAGCTTGTTTATTAGTGAAATTATTAGTATCATGGGATGGTAATTATTGACTGTAGCCTACATTGATGGCTTGCAATATCGCAATATATATCGTTGGGAAACAAAACATCGCAATGTAATTTTTTTCCAATATCGTGCAGCCCTAGTTGGCAACACAAACTCTGATTCTACCGTTCAAAACAATAGCGCTCAAAATGAATAACAATAATCATTGCATAGATAGTTGGTGGGTCTATTTTCATGTGTAAAATTAGTCTGTTGTTTGATACAACAGACGCTGGCGAATGTTTTACAAATGTATCATGTTTTCACGAGACACTGACAACATATTCAATCAAATTCTGTGTACAACATATTCTTTATTGTTTTTAATGAAACGTCGAAATTTAAAACATGTTAAATGTTTGTTTTTGCAATGAATTCAAAATGATTATTGCGATGAATTAAAACAAGCACTATTATTCTGAATGGACAAATCAGCGTTTGTGTTGCCGAAATAATATAGTGTTGCCAGGCGAACGTGTCTGCCACCCGGCTAGAACCGCGCCTGCCACCACCACCCCTCCCAACACCACTTCATTATGCTCCTCCATGGACAGATCCTCCGGAACACGTGATCACCCCTCTCACCTTCGCAGCACTCCCAGGCATCTGGGATTTGACCTTACCCCCATTCAACACCTCCAACTTCAGTAACGTATCCTTTTATGACACACTACACACCACAATAAGTACCCTACCACCGCTCAAACACTGTGCATCTTTCATCCTCCCAACCTGTTTCTTAATCGCCACTGTGAGTGTGACCGGGGTCAACACCCTACCTGTTGGGGCTGCAAACACCACCAACACCTTATATCCCTGTTCCACATCTCCCCGTGCCGGCTGTTCACCCTCTCCCAAACTACACTCACCACCCTATTTCTTCTGTGCACGCTTATTCTTCCTCCGTACATAAGGTGACTCCTCAAAACTTACCCCCATACTGGCAACACCCACACTCCCATCCGAACTCCCCTCCATGCCGACCTCATTTAGGGTACAGCTGTGATGACCCCCCGACTACCATCGTAGCCAGACTGCCCCTCCTCGCAACTGTCTCTTACTAACTAAATCAAGTTCCTGAAGTTCCGCTCTCTCCTGCTCCAACTCGGCGGCATTGAAACCCCATGAGGACGTCATGCCTCGAAGCGCAATGTCAAGCCAGCTGTAGGTTTTTACTCTAACCACCAAACCGAATAACGCTGCCTCCGTTTCCGTCTGCACCTCGACGCCTGTGCTCGTTGTTTTGAAGTCACTGTGTTGTCACACCTACACCCCAATTCAGATCTCCAGGCGCAAGTGTGACGAGTCAATGCTTTTGTCACTTTCTGTGTTTTGGGGGGGGGTTGAGTGTCGAACAGGGGGTTTTAGCCATGTCGCACACATAATTTGTTTTCTATACGCCTTCTGTGTCGACTAGAAGACAGTTTGCTGTTATTGGTCAGAAAGCCGCGCTCCGCTCCTTGTCTTTGATGAAGGTAAATTCAAAAGTGATTGCCCCGTTTCCAAAACCAATATACTCTTCAACCGATCGCTCCCTGTACCCACCAGCCTGACTAGCAACCCCACTCTGGGTGGGTCTGAACTAGAATATGTGGACACCTACAAATCCCTAGGTGTCTGTTTAGACTCTTCACTTTCAATCCAATCCTACATTATCCATCTTCAATCCAAAATTTACTCTAAGATTGGCTTAATATTTTGTAATAACCCTCTTCACTCTTCCTTCCAAACATGCCCTACCAATCCTTCGGTGATGTCATTTATAAAACTGCCTCAAGCGCTCTCCTTAGTAAATTATATGTAGTCTACCACAGCACCATCTGTTTTGCCACCAACACCCCATATAACACCTATCACTGCAACCTCTATGCACTAGTTGACTGGCCCTCGTTACACACTCGGCGCATAATTCACTGGTATCATCTCAGAGCATCACCCATTCTCAACCTGTGCTCAAGCAGGTACAGTCGTATGAAAAACTTTAGGCACACCTGATAATTTCCATGATTTTAATTTTTAAATAATTGGGTGTTTGAATCAGCAATTTCCATTTGATCTATCAAATAACTGAAGGACACTGTTATATTTCAGTAGAGAAATTAAGTTTATTGGATGAACAGAAAATATGCAATATGCATCAAAATGAAATGAGACAGGGGCATAAATTTGGGCACCCCAAGAGAAATATCCCGTCAATTTCAAGGAGTTGAGCCTCCTGTAGCAAAAATAACAGCCTCTAGATGCTTCCAATAGCCTGCAAGGAGTGTCAGGATTCTGGATGAAGGTATTTTGGACCATTCCTCCTTGCAAAACCTCTCCAATTCAGTTAGGTTTGATGGTTGCCCGCTTTAAATCACCCCACAGATTTTCAATGATATTCAGGTCTGGGTACAGGGATGGCCATTCCAAAACATTGTACTTGTTCCTCTGCATAAAGGCCAGAGTAGATTTTGAGTAGTGTTTTGGGTTGTTGTCTTGTTGAAATATCCAGCCCCGGCGTAACTTCAACTTTGTGACTGATTCCTCAAAATTATTCTCAACTATCTGCTGATATTGAATGAAATCCATGCAAACCTCAACTTTAACAAGATTCTCAGTACCGGCACTGGCCACACAGCCCCACAGCATGATGTAACCTCCAACAAATTTTACTGTGGGTACCAAGTGTTTGTCTTGAAACTCTTGTGTTCTTTTGCCGCCATGCATAGTGCCCCTTGTTATGACCAAATAACTCCATCTTTGTTTCATTAGTCCACAGCACCTTCTTCAAAAATGAAGCTGGCTTGTCCAAATGTGTGTTTGCATACCTCAAGTGACTCTGTTTGTGGCATGTGTACAGAAAAGGCTTCTTCTGCATCACTGTCCTATACAGCTTCTCCATGTGCAAAGTGCGCTGAATTGTTTAAAGATGCACAGTGACACCATCTGCAGCAAGATGATGTTGTAAGTCTTTGGAGGTGGTCTGTGGGCTATTTTTGACAACTCTCACAATCCGTTGCCTTTGCTTCTCTGATATTTTACTTGGCCGGCCACATCTGGCCTTAACAAGAACTGTGCCTGTGGTCTTCCATTTCCTCACCATGTTCCTCACAGTGGACACTGACAGCTTAAATCTCTGCAATAGCTTTTTGTAGCCTTCCTGCTAAACCATAATGTGGACCAATCTTTGTTTTCACATCATTTGAGAGTTCTTTTGAAGCCCCCATGATTCCACTCTTCAGAGGAGAGTCAAAGAGAACAACAACTTGCAATTGGCCACCTTAAATACATTTTCTCATGATTGGATAGACCTGTCTATTAAGTTCAAGGCTTAATGAGCTCACCAAACCAAATGTGTGTTCCAATTAATCAGTGTTATGTAGTTACAGGTATTCTAATAAAAAGATGACATGGGTGCCCAGATTTATGCACCTTTCTAATTTAGTTTTGAAGCATATTGCAGATTTTCTGTTAATCCAATTAACCCCATTCCACTACCAAAATATTACTGTGTCCCTCATTTATTTGATATAGGGCACCGATTGTAAAGTGACATACTAAAATAAACAGCAACATTTCACCACATTTAGCTCCAAACAATATTTTAAAAAGTGGTGTTAATTTGTTTAGGTCAATTTTTACCACATATTAAATCTAAATGTTAAATGTAAAATCTAAATGTAAAGTCTAAATCTAAATGTTAAACCTAAATGTGCTTGGTAAAACTACATATTTAGCTAATATGCAAATTTGAACTGCAGGTCAGTGGAAGTAGGCTTTCAAAATAAAAGCTAGATGAAAAGCAATGGTGGGAAACTGAGAAACAGTGGCAGTAAAAACTGTCCTGTCCTGTTAGTAGTGTCCAGAAGAGTAGAGCGGGACAGTCAGACACTGTCCTGTGACTCCCATGACTGTCAAGGACAGTCAGACACTGTCCGCCCACTCCAATCACACCATACAGTTACTCTGTCCACGCCACTCAGGTAATCCAGTGTATCAATATGTAACAGTGTGTATTAGTCTTATAATAGTGTGTGATAGTGTGGGTTAATATTGTAAAAGTGTGTATTAGTATTGTAACAGTGTGTAACAGTGTGTATTAGTATTGTAATAGTGTCTAATAGTGTGTAATAGTATTGTAATAGTGTGTGTTAGTATTACAATAATCCTACACACTATTACAATACTAACACACACTATTACACACTATTACAATACTAATACACACTGTTACACACTGTTACAATACTTATACACACTGTTACACACTGTTACAATACTAATACCCACAATTACATAGTATTACAATAATACTACACACTATTACAATACTATGTAATTGTGGGTATTAGTATTGTAACAGTGTGTAACAGTGTGTATTAGTATTGTAACAGTGTGTATTAGTAATGTAATAGTGTGTATTAGTATTGTAATAGCCTGTATTAGTGTGTAATTGTATGGTAAATGTGTGTAATAGTGTGTATTATTATTGTAACAGTATGTAACAGTGTGTATTAGTGTTGTATTATTATGTAATAATGTGTATTAATATTGTAAAAGTGTTTAATAGTATTGTAATAGCATGTAAAAG
>JACXGM010009101.1:12362-28282 GCA_016801145.1 Umbra pygmaea | reverse complement strand
TGTGTGTGTGTGTGTGTGTGTGTGTGTGTGTGTGTGTGTGTGTGTGTGTGTGTGTGTGTGTGTGTGCATGTGTGTCTGTGTGTGTGAGTGAGAGTGATGGAGGTTCAGAGCTCACTATTGTCATCCAGCATATCAGCTCTGGGCGGTTGCTCCTCCTTCACAGTAACAGTTGCTATTTTTAACTATCTTAATTAGACATGGCGGAATAGTAGCGCCTTGTCCCCTTTTGTGACCACTATCAGTTGGTTGATTTCAAACAGTGCTACTGTGTATTTAACTTAAAGCTGCTGGAAATGGAATTACAAAGCATATTTCAAGTATTGGGGTAGGCAATGAAGTCACATGTGCTATTCAGTTGTTCAGAGATGGTTTTAGAGGAGTAAGATTTTTTTCTAACAGAACCAACATGCTAGACATTGGCAGATGATCTGGAACATCTGAACAGAGGATGTAGATGAGAGAGGGAGTGAGAGGGCGAGAGAGAAAGAAAGTAAGAGAGGGGTCAGCCTAGAGACAGATGGACAGGCATCAGTAGCATGTATACTGTATACTGCCAGCTCTTGTGTTTATGGTCAGTATTCTGTCTGTAAAGTAATGGGATTAGTGCTTGGTTTGGGGTGATGCTCAGTGTGAGAAAAATGACACAACATAAACAGGGCAAAAATGGATTGGAAAGAAAGGAAGATAGTGAAAGATATATATGAGAAAGGAGAGAGAGAGAGAGAGAGAGAGAGAGAGAGAGAGAGAGAGAGAGAGAGAGAGAGAGAGAGAGAGAGAGAGGTCCATTCTCATTAGAAATCTGAGACAGCCCTTGTGTCTACCCTGTAATGTGATTTCCACTAGAGTGCTTGGCCCCTTTGAGAAACACACACATACTACACACAGCCTACCTCAGTCATGTGGATGAGATAGAACCTCAGCTCTCCAGCATGATCTGTGGAAGAAACCAACCAGTAATGACATTATTTATTATTATTTGTTATAACACTTTGAGATGTCAACCACCCACACAACCTCTGACTGGACTATGTTCACTGAGGTTATCGTCTCACGTCAGTTAGGGTCCATTCCGCCTGAAACTGATGGAGAGATGTCTGCATACTCATGCAATGACATCATCGGGCATCAGATGATGCCCCAAAGATCAATACTTGAAGCAGAACATAACCATAAATGTGTTTCTAAAATTAGAATCAGAAATGTACACCTACTCAGAATGTAAAAATTAAAGTTTGATACCACATGCAACATTTGGAATCTGGTGGTACAAAGAGGGTACTCCTATATTCACTGACCAGCCATAACATTAGCCGCTTTCCGACCAAGTAGTTACAGGAACGTAGTTATAGGAATAGTCCACTTCCAAACAGTTATACTAACTACTCTCTCCCAAAACCGGTTTTGCTATTTGCATTCGCACTGGTCAAGTGGCCATAGGAACTGGTAGGAGGGGTAAGAGAGTGACGCAAGCACCGCAACAGGCTTTTATAGTGTTGTCACCAGACTTTAGCATAGCGCCACATACAACAACATTTCACAGTTTAATGTTTGTAACACTGGGTGTATGATTGGAGATAAGTGTGCTGAAACGAGGCTGAAAGCGACATCCAATACAATTTTAAAAAACAGAATGTGTTGATAATGTCGTACGGAGTTCGAAACGCAGCGTTTAAAAACTAGGCTGGAGTCATATAAATTGAGTAGCTACTTAACACAGAAACTCAAAAGACGAAGGCTCCAGCAATATGTAGTATATACGCAACAGACAAACGAAGCGACCGGCCAATTGGACCAATCAACGTAGACCTAAGAAAAGGGAAAAGGGAATGACCCTGCTCTGGAGTAGGAGCTAAAAAGGTTATAGGAACGGCGGTACGAGGAACTAAATAATCCAGCAATTTCAGAACACAAGAAAAAAAGGGTTATAGGAACGTTATGTTCTAGGAACTGCAAAAATCCCTGCGGTCAGAAAGCGGCTATTATGACATCTGCCTAATATTCAGTAGGTCCCCCTTTTACCGCCAAAACAGCAGCCCCATACGCAACAAACTGTGATGCACTGTGTGTTCTGATACCTTTATCAGAACCAGCATTAACTTTTCAGCAATTTGATCTACAGTAGCTCGTCTGTTGGATCGGACCACACGGGCCAGCCTTCACTCCCCACGTGGATCAATGATCCTTGGCCGCCCATGACCCTGTTGCCGGTTCACCGCTTGGACCACTTGTGGACCATGTTTGATAGGTACTGACGACTGCAGACTGGAAAAATCCCAGAAGAACTGCAGTTTTAGAGATGTTCTGAACCAGTATTCTGGCCATCACAATTTGGCCCTTGTCAAAGTCGCTCAAATCCTTACGCTTACCAATTTTTGTAGTTATTCATTCTGTCCTGAAAGTTGATATGTTAGAAGGTGTCAGAACACACATTACATCACAGTTTGTTGCATATGGGGCTGCTGTTTTTGCGGCAAAAGAGGGACCTACACAATATTTGGCATATATATATAACATATGTGGTCATAATGTTATGGCTGATTTGTTTATAATAATACATGGAGGGTTCTCATTTTACTTTCACTCTCTTTGACCATAGAAAATGGAAGGAATATTATGTATTATGAATATTATGTGTGAGTATGAGTATGCATTATTTGCCTCTTAATGAGTGTTCAAAATGTGAGGTATTATAGATCAGCCACCAGAAACTATTAAAGCATAGATTGTGTCATGAACACGAGAAAAAGCTATGTCACCTGTGTAATAAATGGTTGTCCCAGACAATATCCCAGAGGACCATCTCTCCAGAATCACATTAAATCAAGCATTGAACTGCACTTGTGGGTTACCATGTGTTGTGCGTCACTGCATATGTGTGTATGTGTCTGTGTTTATATTTGTGTTTGTTTTCTACCTTCACTCCCTGAAGATCAAACCTAAAAAGAGCTTTGCCTCGGGCTGAGGTTTAACATGATTATCTTTGGCCAAGGAAAGACAGCAGTAATCCATTTTCTACAGCCGTCCATAACCAAAATCACTCCATCTGCTGTGGTGAAGAGAAATGGTATCAGGGGGACGGGCTGATTACCATCTCTAAGCCTTGACAGTTATCGACATCATGTCCCCCACCTACCACACCAAACAAAGTGTGCATGTATATAGTCGTGTATGTATGTGTTTGTGCCCGCAAGCCTAGGTGTTTCTCAGCACTGCCACAGAAGAGGTTTTCAAGAGCAGATACATTTCACCCTAAATGGAGACCAAACCAATCAGGAATTAAGATGGCCAAACATTAGTTGTAGAAGCAGTTTTTCTGTCTGAAAAGCACAAAGTAAATTCTCACCCGCCATTTCGAACCTGTAATACTTCATATTTGACTCAATTACAGTTTATATGCTAGTGCTGTGGCTTGAATAGTTTCAACCTCATCTGCAGATGATTAAAAAACCATTCAAGTTGATAGGTCAAATTTTGTTTTAAATTTCATATCTTGAGGAACCTGGGTTTGTTATACATCTACTATAAGGTTCTACTACCGTTCTAACATTAGCCTATGTTTTTAGCCTAACTAGCTATGGTTAGGCCTATCGGTTAACAAGTAGCAGAGTTTGCCTAACTGAATTAACTTGCTGTTAACTTAGCTACTTAAGTTAACAGCAAGTTGATTCACTTAGGCAAATTCTGCTAGTTGTTAATTTTATTTTATTTATTTAACCTTTATTTAACCAGGTAAGTTGACTAAGAACAATTTCTTATTTACAGCAATGACCTGGGAGCAATTAGGGTAAAGTGTCTTGCCCAAGGACACAAACATGGGTGGGAAGAAGGATTAGAAGAGTGTGAATTATCTTGAATGGGCATAAACAATTAAGTCCTCTGTTGGGGTGAGAATTTTGCACATCTTTTAAGGGGCAACGTCTCAGAACCAGAGTATGTGAGCGGAGCGAAGCGGACCCAGTTTGACTGAAGCACGGAACAATATTTGAGCTGGCCAGAAAGCTCTCGCTCAATATGGCTCCAGTCCCGCTCCAGTAGCGCTAAATTCTCATGGTCAGGACTTGCGAAGCATAATGAGCCTATACGTGTTTTTATTACTAGCCTGGCTATTGCGTTGGTAATCTGTCATCATGGAGTTCGCTAAATACTTTAATAAACTGACATACAGGTGCAAAACTAAGATTTTCTACAGAAATGAAAGGTACCAAGAGCAGGAGAGGGAGTGCGGTGATGTATTGGCCACAAGTAAAGAATCTTTCAGGAAAATGAAAATACATATATCTCACAAGCATGATAGTGTACTATTTGTGCATGCGAACAGAAAGGAACGAGGTGGGTATAGACCAATCCGGCGCGCGATTTGTCTATGACGCCTTCTGTTGGCAGCACCATTACTGCGGTTTAGGCACCGCAGCTCATTGACAACTTGTTAACATAACAGCTGACAGTGACAGCAAGGTGACAGTAGGCGACAGTTACAGTGAACCCTATGGCAAACCAAATTTGGGTTGACGATGTCAGGCAGTGCCCCCCAGTTACGTAGCATATTAATGACCATATTAACTTTGTTATTCTTATTATGGGTTAATGTTATAGCAATAGTCTAAAACCTGACATGACGGCCAACATAACGTTAGCAACAGCCACCATCCAAATGTTTGTAAAATAGACTATTAAACTGCCTGGTAGATTTCAGACACAAAGCAACAATTTTTGCATTTTTAAAATTCACCAACATTTTTTACCAAAAATCTTACTTTAAAAAATCCTAACCCTGGTCGACACATAGCGTAGGCTACTGTAACATTATTACTGTTACCGTATATACAGTAGCCTATTAGCTAGCTAACGTAATCATTCTCCAGTCAGGCTACTACATCAGTAAAACAAATATATATATGTGTGTCTGTGCCTTCACACGTATTCAGGAACATTTTATAAACCGCTGGGCATGTGATCAACTACAAAATGCCAACTACAGTTCACTTATTGTTCAACTTCACAGGTAGCTTCCATAAAGGTTCGTTCAATCTCCCCAACTTGTCAAGTATGCCTAAACCGCAGTAATGGCGCTGTCGACAGATGGCGTCATAGACAAATCGCGTGCCGGATTGGTCTATAGCTACTGGTTAGATCGAGTTATAAAAAGACCTTCTTAGTACATTACAGTATTCTATTTTCGTTTTATGCCCACAAGGATCTTTTTTGAACATTGTTAACATTTTAATTTATCTTCACTATATATAGGTATAGACAACATATAATATATAAAATGAGCTTGCACTGTTTATTATTAACATTAAAACAAAATTATTGTCACACTTTTGTGTGTAGTGTGAAGAGAGGAAGACCGAGGCAGGTAGATTCCCCACTGCATATAAAGCCTGTCTAGCCACAGGCTATATGGAGGACCAAGTCTGACAAAATAATAAATAAATATATGCTCAAAAAATAAATAAACATACAATTAATAGCACAATAAATACAGTAAATAAATAAATCAAGGCAGTAATTAAATTAGGCTATACAATGAGACATTAATCTCTTTTAATTAGCTTATTTATTTATTCACCTTTGTAATAATTACCTTATTTATTTACTGTCCATTATAATTTTCAACTTTATTTATTTATGACATATTTTTTAAATGTATGTATTTATGTGTATACAGTATTATAATATTTTTGTCTGTTTTATTCTTCCGTTGTATTTTTATACCCTATTTATTTCTTCAACGCTATTTATTTCTACCTGTCATATTTACATTTCTGTATGCATTTCTGTCTCACTATGCTAATGAGAAGGGGCTGTGTCTTAAGGGGAAAACTTCTGCCTATTGGTTGGTTAGCAGTATACTGCATTGTTCGAAACTACATGCTACCGGCCGATGAGGTTATAGGTAGTGATGGCAGTTTGACACTGAAGTTTCGAGACGTGCTTCAAATCATTAACTACAATTCCATTTGAACCACTGCTCCGAATGTTGCTTTGGTACGGAAAAATCACCTGACATATTACGTCCGAAGCAGCAACTGCTTCATTCTCTGAATCAGGACTGGCACCACCTCGTTTCGAGTCCGAATTCTAGCCAGCTCAAAGAATAAAAACTTTAAAGCACAACATTGTGTTTGGTTTGTAGTAGCCTCTACAGTGACAAACATTAGTTTGTTCGTATCGATTGATTTGTATTACTATGGAAGCATCTAGGAAGAGAGGTCGTTATCACTTTATTCTGATCGCTCCTGATGAGGCTGGTTTTTCATAGTTTGGAGGAAGCGGCCCATCTTCTCAACACGGTCACATTGTTAATCACACACATAGCATTCTAATTCCTCCAGTCTATTGGCAGCTTCCATTAAGAGGTCGGAAACTGAATGTCTGTCTGCCGAGTTCGCAATTGCTAAACAATGCTTTTGGTGGGGAAAAGCCATGTAGATTCGACCGATGCAGTATAATGCTAACCAACCAATAGGCAGACGTTTTCCCCCTAAGACACAGCCCCTTCTCATTTGCATAATAAGGCAGAAATGCATAAAGAAATGTAAATATGACGGGTAGAAATAAATAGCGGTGAAGAAATAAATAGGGTAAAAAAATACAAAAGAAGAATAAAACAGACAAAAATATTATAATATACACATAAATACATACATTTAAAAAATAAGTCATAAATAAATAAAGTTGAAAACTATCAATGAGATCATAACTCAAAAAATTTACATCATTCTTAAAATTTGCGATTGGGACCATAACATACATTCTGAAAATGTTTACTGAGGTAATAATTCAAGTGTGAAGTGGGTCTTATTCTCATAAACCCCTACAGAAACCGACCTCTTTTGCAACCACACGTGTCGCCCTCAGCTGGAATTCAGATATAATGCGGGTTTGATCTACTTCCGCATTTGCATCACTTTGCCGAATCGGATGCTACGTCCAGTAAGTCTGTGTATATCACCAATACTTAAGTGATTGACATTTCCCACAAAACGCCCTATTGTTCTGAACTACTGGCCAAAGTTAGCTAAATTTAGTTCAAACTACTCTGCCATACAGTCTCTAGAAAGAGACATGCACCAATATAACCAAACTAAACTGCTCATTTAATTAATGTGAAGTTATCAAGTACCTTATACTTTATTTTAATGATACTAAAGTGATTGACATTTCCCACAAAACGTCCATAGAGCGGCAAGTTCTATCTAGGCTGGAGAGCAAAGCGAGGTGTCCAATTTTGCTTTCCTCAAAACCAGGTATGAATATAGGGTTAGAGCTGAGCAGTTAAGAGAGGGTGTGGAGTGGTGGAGCAGAGCGCAAAAATCGCTCACCCACCCCCCTTTTAGGGCACATTCACACATTCGCTGCAGTGCCGTTGTTGAAAACGGAAGCACCCCATTGACTGCAATTCAAAAAAGGCTTTGCACGCCGCTACTTGCTGCAGGGCGGCAGCGCCCAGCATGGCAGAGAGGGAGTCGGAAAAAAATAAAGCAGTAATTTATTTTTTCCTCTCCTCAGTCGTGGCATGCAAATCAGAGCATAGCACGAAACAAAAAGGAATGCTCGTAGGCGGTACTACTATACATGGATCCCACAGGATGCTATGACGCAATGATAGCATTTCACAAAAGCTAGCATGATCTCACAGTTGGTTATGTTGAGACATTGTATGATTGTTTAGATGTTTTCTGCACTATAATGCCATCAGAATCAAAGAAGTTTGGCAGTGTTATGGAAGATAACATGATTTACCAAGTTTGATGCATAGGCTAGCTATGCCATCAAGCTAGTTATAGCTCACATAAAGAGTAAGTGGGTGGTGGGAACTTTTTTTGGGATTGTGCACAGTTCAATGTGATAGGCCAGTTCAATGTGATAGGCCACTAGTTCCATTATTGGGTTGAGCGTGTCAAACGCGCCTTCGCTTTGGTCAAAACGTTTTATTATTTTCAACTTTTTCCACGCCGTCTCGTCGCCTCCTCTGAACCCAACTAATTCACTTCACATGCACTGCTCTTTCTCACCACTTGGTATCTCTCAATTTGTTTTCCAACATAAAGAATACAATACGATAAGCCCAGATGTATAGGTGGTGGAACATATGACATATGATTTATGGAAATTTGATGTGGTTTTTTACATTAACCCCTTTTACAAGTCCATCTCCCACAACCTTGAAACTTCTGTTTGAGCGAAGTTTACAGTTACAATTAAGACGTGTGTGGCAATTGAACTGTTGTCAACTGCCTTTGACTTGACTGCAAGAGGAAACTCAACATCTGCTTCGGTCAAAAGCTGGTCCACATTAGAAGGTGATGAAGCACTTTGTACAAGTGCTAAAGAGCTACAGGATGACTTAGAAGGAGACTTCTGACTGCACCATCTAGCATACAATTAACCAAGAAATGTGAGTAGGTAAGAACCCAGGAAAATTCTCATCCCAACAGAGAAACAGAACAATACTTGTTGGAGAAGAATTAAGACTTCCCCACCACAATAGCCTTGCGAAATTGAAGTCGATTTAAAATGTATTGGCCCTCACCAATGCCCCTCCTGGCTGTACCTGGACAAACATAGACTTTTGAAGTATATCTGGTGTGAAGCCTCGGGCTTTAGAGCCTGTGTGTGTGTCTGTATAACTATAGTTGTGTGTCCCAGTCTTTGTGTCCTCCCTAATGGAATGAGACAGGCTGTTATGATGTGTGATGAGCCCACCTGCCTTGGCGTCTATTCCTCTCTACTACTCTGTCTTTCTGTGCTGTCGACCTGTCTCTACTGGCTACCACAGCAACAGCACCATTGGTCCAACAAGGAGAGAAGTGCAACAAGACAGCCTTGGTCTTAATAAAAACAACATTTTGTGTGTGTGGGGGGGTGACAGAGTCAAGGTCAGAGACATATTATTGTGTTCAAAAAACAGAGCTGTCATTATTATACTGTCATTTGAGATCCAGACAAAGATATATGGAACTTATTGTCTTGTGCAGCACTGTACCCCTTTGGAACATTGATCACTTTGACATACTCTATACTTCACAGAAACAACTGATGTCAAGATGGAGTACTATAAAATATAAAGTAATATTATGGTACGCTGGCTACAGGCAAGACAACTAAATACACAGAACTGCACAAGTAATATAAAAATATTAATAAATATTATTTATAAAAAAGATGAATATAAATATAAAAATGTAAACATAAATATATAAATATATATTTCAAATAGGAAGACAGAGAATGATGTGGCAGTCATGGTCTAAGTTATTGAACCTGTTTTTAAAAAAGAATACACCTTGGAACCTCTGACAGCAAATAAACGGTTGTAACAGCCTTAGCTTTAGTACAATGATTCCTACATATTCCAAATTAATATATCAAGTGTTTAACAAACAATAATAATACTATCAATATCTTGTAACTTTTCTGTAACTATACTATTACCATAATTATATTATGAATATGCAGTAATGTCACTTTAACATGACAATCATATCAAAGTAATTATAATTCAATATATAACTAAAATATAACTATAAAATTATGACTATTGTTAACATTAATATTACTTCTACAAAATTACTATAAGATTAACATTATGAACAACAATTACTATAACTGTAATATTCCTATATTATAACTTTATTTTTACTTGCACAATAATGTTACTTGACTAAATACTGAAATAATTATTTAATAATAATAAAATATGAATTTTGTTCAACCATATATAATGCATCATTGATTAATAACACAAATTTCATACTGTCCAAAGAAGCTTCAATATATGCATCTGTAATATATGCATTTTTGGACTGACTATGACAAACAAAGCCATTATGGTGAATTAGCAATGGGATATGGATTTCACATGAGTTATGGCCTGCAGTCCTGTCAGGATATTAAAACAAAAACATAATTACTAAAACCAACATCAGTAGCGGAGCTTTAGAAATATATTTACAGACTAACTAGTACTACAGCTTCAAAACAATATTTACTGAATAATGCAACCACCAGTAGGTCAGATTCAGCACTGTATTTACAGACTATTGCTAAAACCAGTAGGTCAGATTCAGAACTGTATTTACAGACTATTGCTAAAACCAGTAGGTCAGATTCAGAACTGTATTTACAGACTATTGCTAAAACCAGTAGGTCAGATTCAGAACTATATTTAAAACTAGAGGTACTGAACATTAACATGTTGTTGTTTTTTTTTTAAACATTAACCGCCATTTTAGCCTATAGTATACAACAAATCATACTATTTGCAGTTTTACTCATCCTCCCTCCCACTCTCATAACTCATCTACGAAGTTCATATGGTTTTTGTAGCACGTTAAATTAAATCAAATCAAATTGGTATTTTAGTAAGCGGAAAACTGCTCAATCATTATAGAACACACTTCCATGAACAAACCATAAAAACATAATTACATTTATAATGGCAGTTTCTTAACCCTGGGGGCAGACAAAAGATGTTGGACGATATTTCAAATTAAGTCTGGCAGGCAGGAATATTGCATCTCCTCAATGCTTGGATACTCCATGTGTAAATTTGCTTTTTTGTTTTTTTACTGCCATGCCTTTGGTATTTTTTACATATACATTTGGGTCGTTTATTAACTGACACTCTTATCAATAACGACTTACAGTGTGTACAGGGACATTCCCCCAGATCCACTTAATGTAAAGTGCCTTGCCCAAGGACACACTGGTATTTAGCACAATTTGGAATCGAACTGGCAACCTTCAGACTACAAGTCTGACTCCCTAATCACTGAGCCATCTGGGTTCTTGTCATTGGTTCTCAATCTTCTTAAAGATGCAGTGCATGATTTTGGCCAGTAGTAATGAATGTGGCACTATTGATTTAAAAAGGGTCCTCAAACATTTCATATTACTTCATATATTTGTGCTCTTTGTCATGATTTATCCCCGATGTCAACAAAACCAACAAATTTAAAATTTCATGGCAGTCTAAGGTATGACAATGATTCTGCTGAGTCTATGTACAGATTAACAGCATATTCAACATCCAGGCCAAAATAAGGTTTAAAACCTTACTTTGCTAACTGAAAAAGTCCCAGAAATAATCTTAAACTGGTAAAATCAAGCGGAAATAAATGAAATTACAAATGCATTCTACCAATTCAACAGCAGAGGTCACTCTTGCATTATTTATTTTCTTTTCAAACAGCAATCAGCTGAAGTAGAGTGAATACAACCAAGGACGGCTTACAGCTGTTGTACCAATGAGAGCATGATGTGACTGTTGTTCAAACTAACATTCATCTAGTTTTACTTCAACAAAGATAAACTCATAAAACCTTCAGAAACCTTCATATTGACATTAAAAAGGTCCTTCACCAATGATCAATAAGGACATTACATATACATAAGGGTAACAAAACGGACACAAATCCCTGAACGTAGCTCTGCTGTACAGGTTATGTGTGTAGTTTGTCTGTAGTCTCTATGCAGCCTCTTCATTCTGCCAACTCCAGGCTTTCAGACTTCCTGCCTCTATGTGAAGGCAACTCCCCACCTCCCCATACTGTACATGATGATAGTCATGGGTTCGAGGTTGACTATGGGTTCTCTCACTTTCCCCGGGCCTCCTGCACGAGGCAGCGCAAATTGGCATAGTGCTGCCTGGGATTTGGGTTAGATAAATCAGATTATCTATCCTGCCACGTCATTCTCCAGTGACTTCTTGTGAACAGATAAGGTGCCTGTGGGTTCAATCGTGGAAGTATGATTGGTGAACGTAATCATCCCATGCATGATCTGACTAAAGTCTTCTGTGTTAAATGAACGGTGCGAAAAATAATCGGTGGCTGGGTGACATGTGGTTGAATGAACCGCATGTGCGCCCTTCGTCATCTCACAGATCTGTCCAGGTAGTTGCAGAGCTGCCGTGAAGGCAGGATGACACGATATTGGGAGGGGAGAAAAAAAAAGAAGAAACAGCATCCACTGAAGACTTGGATATGAAAACCTACCTTTTCAATATCTAAAACAGTGGTTCCCAAACTTCTCCTGGAGGACCACCAGCCATTCCAGAGTTCAGCTGTAGCCCTCAAGATTTACCAGAACCTCTACTAATCAAGGACTAGTTAATTAGTAGACAAGTTGAATCAGGTGTGCTAGCTCAGGGGTAGTTCAAATACATGGACTGGCTGGTGGTCCTCCAGGAGAGGGTTGGGAACCACTGATCTAAAACACCTCACAGCTCCTT
This sequence comes from Umbra pygmaea, assembly GCA_016801145.1. Taxonomy (NCBI): domain Eukaryota; kingdom Metazoa; phylum Chordata; class Actinopteri; order Esociformes; family Umbridae; genus Umbra; species Umbra pygmaea. The sequence goes on along the minus strand of JACXGM010009101.1, from coordinate 16,044 downwards.
CCTCTATGTAAACTATAGCTATCAGGATTATTTTCTCTATTATCTTCTGTTCAGCACTAACCCTTGCTGATAACTAATTCATGGAATTGAATGTGTTGACTACATTTGGGGATGTTTCATGTAGCTCAATTAAAATGTATGCACTGTGAATTGCTCTGGATCTAAAACCTTACCGAAATGTAAAAGCTATAAATGTAAGTGTTGATGCTCTCTCCCAGGGCCCTGCGTTCTTCCCAGGCTCCACAATGTGTCTCTAGGGGAGTCAAAAGAATCCCTGTCCTCGGCTCACTTAAACACACACACACATACCCACACTGTGTGTGCACACACACTCACATGTCAGAGCATACAAAGTTCCAGGAGTCTCTTTCCTGAGTGGGGCTACAGTACAATAGCAACAATGACAGGGGATGGAGAGATACCCCTCCCAGAAACACACATATCTCTTCCAACTCCTCATTGACACAGAGTCCGGTGTGGTGTGATGGTGGGGGGGCTGTACAGCGAGTGACCCAGCTGAGAGCACCATTAATGGGGAGGATAGACCATCTTTGGGTCTCAAGGGCCAGGACATGAGTTTTAAAGAAAGGCGAGGTAATGGAAAGAACTGGGGTCCTGAGATACTATAATATGCTACCCTTTTCATAGCCTCACCATCAGCTATATTCTGGTGACCAAATACGTGACTGTTATCCTAGGGACAATCATGTAGTTTTATATCTGTCATTTCAGACGTACTGTAATATGGAGTAGCGAGTGGGTTCAGGTCTTTTGATAAATGTGCTAAATACGATGAGAAAGCCTCTTGTCCTATTCAGCAGCTTTCAGGACAATATATAAATGGCAGATTTGAAAAGACAGAAAAAAGAGAGAAAAAAGGCCAAGTAAAGCGATAGAGAGGCCAGAGAGAGAAAGAGGAGAGACAACCAGAGAGTGGACAGCACGAGCAGACTTGACAGTTGAGGGAAGAGTGAAACAAGGAGCATTCTAGAAACGCTGGTGAAACTTAGTTGAGAAGGATGGCCTTTATTTTCACCATTAAAGGAAAACTCCAGACCCCTAAACAACTCAAAATCGTTGTGCCGGTCATGTTTCCGATATGACAGTCACTAAAAACACCTCAGCGCGTTCGGTAATTCCCAACTCGGCCACATAATTGTTCGGAATTTCGCACAGTGAGGTCGGAGGTGATTTTTTTACTGTTTTGTCGGAAACATGAGCGGCACAATGATTTTAAGCTGTTTAGATGTCTGGAGGGATCATTTAATGAGCCCATCCTTCTCAATTAAATTTCCCCTGCCTCCCGTGGTTTCAAAGTATGTTGTCTGCCACTTAGACACTGTGTATAACAAATCAAATGTACATTTGCACACATATGCAGGAACAGTAGAAATGCGGGCGCACACGCACAAACACGTATGGCCACTTAATACTTCCAGGCTATCATGAGCTTTGGTCAGAGTCTGACTGCTGTCCATCTCTGCATTATAAACACTGGTATTTACAGTAAGAACTATTTATTTGAATTTCAGTTCTTGTTTTACTCTGTGACAAACCCTTCTATGTAAGGTGCCAACTTGAGTGGAGTATTTATATAACTGAAGGGTTTGGCTCATTTTCAGCCTAAATATCCCACTGGAAAACTCACTACTACTGAGTGATAAAAATAACATGGCATTTATTAAACCGGGTTACTATACATTAATTGTGGAAATATTGTGCACCTTCTGTTGTATGTCATTGAAATGAGACCATGGAATCAGAAGTTATGACATCTCACATCAATAACAGGACTTTAGTGTTCAGATAAATCTTTTAAATCACACTGGGTATGTTAAGTGTCAGGTTTACAGTAGGTTAGGGTTTGAACTAGTACCTGTCTTTAACAGCATTTCCTGAAATCAAGGTTATGAGGATAACTGTGAAACATATTATGGGATCCTTTTGACAAGATCAAAGGTAAGTGGCTATCTGAGCAGGTACTAACTGGGTTAACCAGTCAGGGTGTAAAGTTTGTGTTTAAAGGTTAAACTGACCATCCTGTAGGCGTAGCTGTCTGAGGAATAGAGGGTTCTGTAGCACATTACACCTCCCAGGCTCGTCCTCTCTGGTCACCAACATCAGGTCTGTATAGATGAATACTGTCACCTACACACAGATAGGGAGGGACAAGATGTTAAACATTGTCCCATATCTACTGTAAACTTGGTGAAGGTCAAATCCCAGCACATTGCTGAAAATTACATTCAGTTGGTGCAAAATGCAAACATCTGCAATCTCTTTTACACAAAGACATAAACAGACACTTTCACCTCTGAAAGGTGTTTTCATCATAGTGTTAAAATGGAACTTTCAATTCAACAGGAAGTATAGTTCACACATGACATCATAGCACATTTGTCTTTAGCCCCCAGAAAGATTTGTATTTAATTTCACCTTTATCTATCCAGAGAATGAAATTGGGACCCTGTACCTTCTATTAGCCATAATAACAATACTATTATAATTATTCTATAATCTCAGTCCACAGATATGACACACAAAAGCAATCACAATAAACAATAAAAAGCTAATATATCAAACATTTTTACTGCCTTAGAGGTACATGAACGTTTAGCTCAAGGAGACTCTGCACGACATTTGAAAAGTCTAGGCGTGATAGAGGAAAGCACTTTTACAACCTCAGAATAAGCCTGCAGTATCTGGAAAACTAGCCATTTTTGAGAATGTGTTTGATAACTACTGGTATTCCAAATCACATTAGAAGTTAAACGTGCAGCGCAAAGTCTTATAAACAACCAATAAGCATATGGACATTCTGGAAGTCATAAATTACACATGCATGACTAATCTAAACCCTAGTTTGCTTATTAATTAGCTTAATTATTGCTGACACACCAAAGCAGAACCTTTGTCAGCATAGAGACAGAAGTGTACTGAACAAGAAATACTTACGGTTCATGTATTTTTTAATCACCAGATATTTTATTTATGTCACCATTATTTGAGAGACTAGTCAACCTACTTATTGGCCTAACAGGCAATCCAAATCAGAGCGGTTTGGAGAGTAGGTGGTTGCGGAGAGTGGGGGTAAAGGAAGGGGGGTGGCTCGCGTGTGAGAGAGGGCCAGGGCACGCACACAGCCTTCCCATACCGCCTTCCTTCCTGGCCCCAAGGTGTGTGTGTTTCGGGTGCGCTGGGTGGGCGGGGAGATTTTTTTGGCAGAGGGACTTCGCTGTCTGCTGCATGTCAGTGGATGGGCCAAAAATCAACGCAGGAGTTCCGTGCGTGAGAGAGAGAGACCATTGTTACGCACAGACTGGCCTACTGCTCCTGTAAGCCTCAGCCTATGTTATGCTTGTGTGCGTTATTGTGCGCAAACAATTATATGTCTATGCAAATACATGCATGTGCTTGTGGTTGTGTGAGCGTGTCAACAGCAGGTCATATCACTGTTAAAGATCAGTTCTCACATTAGTGTTAAACAGAAGTTATACTCCGTAAACCCCCTCTGGGCAACACAGAACAGCTACAGCAAAGGCACTGCATCAGACGAAACAACACAGCGTTGCAAACAGTGTGTGTAGGCTGTGTGTGGGCAGGTTGTGTGTGTGTGTGTGTGTGTGTGTGTGTGTGTGTGTGTGTGTGTGTGTGTGTGTGTGTGTGTGTGTGTGTGTGTGTG
>JACXGM010009101.1:0-12262 GCA_016801145.1 Umbra pygmaea | reverse complement strand
AAGGTCTTGTTGTTGTGGTCTGTGCCTCTGTATAGGGAACAACACACAAACACACTCAGTCATCATTTGAAATATAACAATTAAGTCATTGAGCAGACACTGTTATACACAGCAAGTTATAGTACTGTGAATATACTTTATACTTTTTTAAACTGGCCATCTTGGGAATCAAACCCACAACCCTGGCATTGCCATTACCATGCCCTTATCTAGTGGCCCTCTCTGGACCACATATCCAATATGTACCTAATGGCCTTTCTTACTAGTGAGAAACAGCTAGCTAAACCAATCACACTAACGGTTGGTGTAAAACCAGGAGGCAGAAAGTGCTTTTAATGTCATCCTGGTATTCACATATTAGTTGAAATGTCAGTGCTCCCCAGCCTACGTGTGGTTATCAAACCCAGTACTTGGGTAAATGGATAATGTTCACATCTCTTCCAGAGAGGAGATTTGGACTAAAACAGTGCAGTCTTGCGCAGATTACTTTTAAATGACCTAGCCTTCATACAGTATATAATTTTATATTTAAGAAATTGGTTTTCATAATAAATTTTTTCATAATATCTTTGCTTTGCATGGAGTGTACTGACATTAAAACCAACAGCAGATGTAGCAATCAGTTTTGAGGCTGAGGCACTTCTAAAGCAACAGAAGAAGAAGGCTGATGGAACAATGTGAGTTACATTTACAAAAGCTTTAAATAATCAAAAAAGTAAATAATGAAAATTGAACTGTTTCACTATTAAAGCTTTCTGATGGCCTATCCTTCCTTCAGGCCCCCTTACAAATATTTGCACAATTTCATGACAGTTTGACAATACTTATTGAATTAGCTGTTTATTATTTGTATATTAAATAAACCAAGACATCTTTATCAGTAAATAGTCACTTTAAACTCACTGATGATATGTTGCACCTTTATCGTGATTAGTCTAGATCAAGAACAAATAAGAAAAGCAGGGCAGAAGATCATTTAGAACAGCAGTGAGCTGGTATGTCCATCTTCATATCAAAGTGCACTGGACTACAGTCTGGATGTACCCACCGTGTTCTAGAAGTGCTTCTGGCACTACCACTGCTGTGTGTAAATAGCAAACGTGCATACATGAGTTTATGTGTATTTGTGCATGAGTTGTGTATTTGTGCGTGAGTTGTGTATTTGTGCAAGAGTTGTGTATTTATGGATGAGTTGTGTATTTGTGCGTGAGTTGTGTATTTGTGCATGAGTTGTGTATTTGTGCATGAGTTGTATATTTGTGCAAGAGTTGTGTATTTATGGATGAGTTGTGTATTTGTGCATGAGTTGTGTATTTATGGATGAGTTGTGTATTTGTGCATGAGTTGTGTATTTGTGCATGAGTTGTGTATTTGTGCATGAGTTGTATATTTGTGCAAGAGTTGTGTATTTATGGATGAGTTGTGTATTTGTGCATGAGTTGTATATTTCTGCAGGTTTGGTAAACTGAGCTGGTGTGGCTAAAGTGCCAAGCAGGAAAATGTACAGTCTCACACACTTTTAAAATACAACCAAATACTTTTAAATAATAGAGTGTACATTTCTGTTACATTCTGTCTAGTAAATGTCTGCTGCCTCAGTTTTGACTCCAGAATGGCATGAAGAGTGATCAGATGAACTTCAATACAGTAAATATATACAATAAATACAGTCAGCAGCTGTAGCGGGCAGGGGCTGGACAGCAGCTATAGAGCAGATGTTTGCGGCTGGAAGGTGTTCGGGACCGGAGGACACTTGGTGGGCCAGGATGGAAGAGGCAGCCCACCACACAGCCATCGGTCCCCCCAAAAAATGTCTGCCTTGCGAAAGTATTCGGTCCCTTGAACATTTCCACCCTTTGCCACATTTCAGGCTTCAAAGTTCGAGGTTGCAGGGACATTTTTGTGGTGACCATGAAGTTGTGAAAAATCTAGTTTACTCATTTACCCAAAATATTAAGTCTAAATTATTCACACAAATATACATCAACCGCAAGGGAACCTATTCAATTGACATACAAGTAATTTGCGATACTATAGAGGACTTGCCACTTAACCCAAATTCCCCTGCAGCAGAACAGCAGAAGAGCTTATTTGACAGAAGAGCTGGTGCATTGCTTTTTGCATTTGATACTTGCGTTTCAGATTGTTAAAATAGGGCCCCCTGAATTAAAGTGATGGCCATAACATTTCTGGAAACTTTGGAAGGCCTCCTCTGGTAACCATGAAGTTGTGAAAAATCTAGTTTACTCATTTACCCAAAATATTAAGTCTAAATTATTCACACAAATATACATCAACCGCAAGGGAACCCATTCAATTGACATACAAGTAATTTGCGATGCTATAGAGGACTTGCCACTTAACCCAAATTCCCCTGCAGCAGAACAGCAGAAGAGCTTATTTGACAGAAGAGCTGGTGCATTGCTTTTTGCATTTGATACTTGCGTTTCAGATTGTTAAAATAGGGCCCCCTGAATTAAAGTGATGGCCATAACGTTTCTGAAAACTTTGGAAGGCCTCCTCTGGTAACACTTATCTCATGTCATTAAATTTCCCTGGATTGACTAATTCTAAGAAAAGCATACTTTCCAAATTTGAAAAATGTTTAGGAATTTGCTACAAGATGTTATAAAGGACGCTCTTGGGGATCCTGCAATAGGCTCAGACAGCGCTTTCTCATGGGCTCATCTTGTGGGTCTGATGTGAGATCTGCTGCGTTGGTATAAACAGCTTGGAAAGCCCCCTCTGACCTCTTCTCTTTGACAAATGCAAGAAGAGACTCAATTATTTTCTAGCAGTAAAGGACATCCATAACCCTCTGCTGGACAATATCAAAGACCACATCAGTCTCAAACTCAAAATCCTCCAGTTTCCTCACAAAGCCTTTGGCACAATCCAGTGTATCATCATCCATTGTCGTATCTGCAATGATGCTATCAAATGTCTGCAGGAGGCCATCATAATTGTTTGCCCCAGTGCTCACTATCCATGATGTGAAATTCCATTGAGTAGGAGCGTTACTGGGCAACATTGAACAGCTTCCAGACTCCAGAAAAGACGTCCTCTGTGGATAAAAAAAAAAAGTGGCAAACCCAGAGAGTGATGCAAAAAATATTCTGCACTCAGGCAAGCATTTAGCTCCCTGTGACAGCACAAGATTCAGTCTCCACCAAAACCCACCTTTGACCAAACAACACATCAGTGAGTTGGTTTCATGAAGAGGCATGGCCAGCAGTACATTTTCGTTTTTACAGCACTTCTAGCGCTTTGTTTTACCAGGAGAGCTGAAAAAAAGTGTTATTTGCCCAATATTTTGCAATAAATCAATCTTAGGTGTTGATCTGCCGTCCTTTTTAATTCTGAGTTTCTCATCATAAGGAAGACTTTCAAACGGCTTCTCTAAAATTACATTGACAATTTTAGCATTGTCTGCCATCGTGTGCAGTTTGCTAGCTGGCTAGTTCATCCCTTCAACTCTAGCCTAGCCTACTGTATGAAAGAATGAATGAACGAACAATCTAACGAAACAATATTAAACTCAATATTAAAAGGAGGAAATGTGGGAATTACGTTAAACTGAAACAAGGAATGTGGTGTATAATTGTATGAAATGTATGATGAGAATTGACTAGCAAATTTGCCAAGCAAATACCAAGAAATAGGTTGCAAGTTTCTCTTTCGACTACACTTGCAAAATCTGCGATGGGACTGAGATCGAATAGCTTCAGGGACTTTTTATAGTACAAAATTGCTGTCAATCAAAAGGAGATGGATTCTTTCGACAGACCCTCCAATCTTCACGCAGAAGCCCAGTTTCCAGGCCAGCCCACTCCTCCATTCACCCCCAGAGATGCTGAGCATCCGTGGGCGGGACATAATCAAAGAGACCTGCTTTCAAATCTGGCAATAAACATAGATGGTTGTACAGTCATATCAGAAAAAAATGTAAAAGACCTTGGTGTTACTCTGAACCCAGATCTCTCTCTTGACGAACATGTCAAAAATATCTCAGGAGCAGGTTTTTTCCATCTCAGGAACATTGCAAAAATTCAAAATTGTCTGTCAAGGAATGATGCAGAAAAGTTAATCCATGCCTTTGTTACCTCAAGATTGGATTATTGTAATGCTCTTTTTTCTGGCTACTCAGACAAAATCCTAAAAAAAACTTCAGTTAGTGCTTAACACAGCCGGCAGAATTCTGACTAGAACTGCAAAATCGGAACACATTACCCCAATTCTAGCCTCTGTACACTGGCTGCCCATTAAGGCTAGGGCTGATTTAAAAGTTTTACTATTAACATACAAAGCACTACATGGACTTTCCCCTACTTATCTGTCTGATTTGGTGCAACCATACATACAAGATGCCGGCCTCCTCATTGTTCCTAGAATTTGTAAACAAACAGCTGGTAGAAGGGCTTTCTCATATAGAGCTCCAATTCTGTGGAATAATCTGGCAATTCATGTGAGAGATGCAGACTCAGTCTCAACATTTAAGTCTATGCTGAAGACTCATCTCTTCAGTAAGTTCTATGGTACAGTGTAGTCTGGGCAGGGTGTGGGGATACTCACAAGCCACCGGCTGAGCGCCGCTACATTGGAGTTTACCCCGGTGGACGAGAGGGTCGCCTCCCTGCGCCTGCGGGTTGCTGGGGGGAAAACTCGGACTGTTGTTTGTACATATGCACCAAACAGGAGTTCAGAGTATTCGGCCTTCTTGGAGACCTTAAATGGAGTCCTGTATGGGGCTCCAGTTGGGGATTCCATAGTTCTGCTGGGGAACTTCAACGCACACGTGGGCAATGATGGAGACACATGGAGAGGCGTGATTGGGAAGAACGGCCTCCCTGATCTAAACCAGAGTGGTTGTTCGTTGTTGGACTTCTGTGCTAGTCATGGATTGTCTATAACGAACACCATGTTCGAACATAGGGATGCTCATAAGTATACTTGGTACGAGAGCACCCTAGGCCGAAGGTCAATGATCGATTTTATAATCGTTTCATCTGATCTGAGGCCGTATGTTTTGGACACTCGGGTGAAGAGAGGGGCGGAGCTGTCAACTGATCACCATCTGGTGGTGAGTTGGGTCAGGGGGTGGGGGAAGACTCTGGACAGACCTGGTAAACCCAAATGTTAACACAATAGTACATATTTGAGCAGAAATATTTTGGACATTTTAGGGGAACTTCCCTTGCATATCTTAAAAAATCACACCTGGTAATACCACAGATTATTTAAGAAATCACACCTCACGCTAGAGGTGTCTGGCCACTCACATCTACAAACATAGACTGTTAAAAATTATGCGTTTTTAGCACTGTTCAGTCACAGAAATCATTTACCCAACTTTAGAGGGGGGGGGGGGGATTGTTCACACTATTAACACCATATTGTCAATTTGTGTCCACAGTTTTATCACTTCGCAGCTGTTAGCCAGAGCAACTTACAGTTAGTGCATTCACCTCAAGTAAGTACATACATATTTCTCAAATAAGTAATTCTTAATAAGTACTATCTATCTTCATATCTTCATCATCCATGTATCCCTTCCATCATCTGTCTCTTCCTTGCTTCCTTTTCCATCTCTGTCTCTTCCTCATCCATCTCTGTCTCTTCCTCTCTTCCTTTTCCATCTCTGTCTCTTCCTCTCTTCCTCATCCATCTCTGTCTCTTCCTCATCCATATCTGTCTCTTCCTCTTCCTCATTCATCTCTGTCTCTTTCACTTCCTCATCCATCTCTGTCTCTTCCTCTTCCTCATCCATCTGTGTATCTTCCTTTCTTCCTTTTCCATCTCTGTCTCTTCCTCTCTTCCTCATCCATCTCTGTCTCTTCCTCATCCATCTCTGTCTCTTCCTCTTCCTCATCCATCTCTGTCTCTTTCACTTCCTCATCCATCTCTGTCTCTTCCTCTTTCTCATCCATCTCGTCATCTCACATCTCTTTCTGTCTCAGCCAGCATCTTTCTATCCAACAGTTTATCTGTCTGGCTGTATGTCTGTGTACCTCTTTTCTGTTAGCTGTCTTCTACCTCTGTTTGACTATTTGCCTGCCTGCCTCTCTGTCTAAAGTGAGTAGGGTAACACACCTCCTGTACCAACCACCAAGTAACCGGGCCTCCTGGTCTTCCTCTCTCAGACCCCTGCCAACGTGCCTTCCCACCCACACATTTCCTGAACAATATTATTATAATGTCTGCCCCTCTTGGCACAGCTCTCCTCCCTCCCCCTTTGCCCCTCATTCCCAGATAACACAGGACCAGGTAGTTCCCCTTACACCTACATATTGGATGAGACACCCACGAAAGCCCAGGCCAAAGGGAGGGGCTCCACCACAACAAGACTGGCCACTTACAGGCTGGAACAACAGCAAAATACAGTCAACAGTCTTTCATTTGCACTGTACTGTTTTTGAAGCATCCTCTGAAAAACTGTGTTTCTAGTGTTATTGTTTTTATACTAATATACAATATTATGTTTTCTTTATTTCGCTTCTAGCTAGGCAAAGTGAATTGATGATATGCCACCAAAGCTCTGTTGAACTGAACTGTTTGTTGAATGTTTTGTGAAAAATAGTATATATTGTCACGGTTCCCCTTATGGGACCAGACATGGGTATTTTAAGTTGCTCCCCTGTGTGTTTTGATTTCACCCTCATGTGTCCTGTTCATTTGTGTTTTCCCGCTTCTGTGCATGTTTAATTTACCCTATAGCACACCTTTACCCATTAGTTAGAGCTCCAAACCGTTTGTCATTAGTTCAGTATTTAAGTTAAGCTTTTTGTGTTTGTAGCTGTCAGGTATTGTTGCTTGTCATCTGTGCGTGTTGAGGATTTCTAGTTCTGTTTTGCCCATCAAGGCAGTATTGTTTTCTAAAGTGTTTTTTGTGTCATTAAAACACATGTAGTTTTAAAGCCTCTCCACTCCATATTTCAGAAACACAGAAAGCAGAGTTATTTACAGTGCTGATCTTGATATATATCAGAAAGAAAAGAGTTCAGGCCAGCTTGAAGTCTGTTTTTCACTATGGGGCAGTTTCCTGTATGCATGCCACAATTCAATATTGCGATTGTCAATATTGATGTGAGTTTGATTAATATTTCTGGTTTTATATATTCCCACTGTATTATCTAGAGATAGGTTGGGCTTGTTAGACACTATCCTAGAACATAATTTTGCATTGTTAATTTAAAACGCACTAGTGCAAAAATAAGAGTTTTATCTAACATATTTACTTTCCCATAAAGGTGCTAATTACTAAATTTGACCAATGGACTGTGGCGGTGCCAGGCCAGGTCGCTAAGGGGCTAGCATACCCAAAAATAAGCTTAGCTCCCCCATTAGCCCACCCTAGAAATATTCCATATTTTCCCAATAAAAAATATATATATTTAATGGATGACATAGCTTAGCTTTTCCAAATGGCTGCTCCCAAACTGTAAGCACATTTTGCATGGTTGGTAACTAACCCTCCCTCTGTTCTGCCTGAAGTGCTTGAAAACGTATTTAAGAAACAGTACGGGAGATGCCCAAAACAGTAGTTATAAGTATCTGCAGTTTAAACATTTCGTCATGACTCCTTTCATTAGCGGCTGGAAACAGGTTATTTACATCACAAGCAGGATTTAAGTGGTCCTCCAGCACAGTATTCACACAACAATGGCTGTTTGTCTTATGTTTGTTAAATGAAATAGATCAAGCTGTAGCAGCATAAAAAATACACTTTTAATGTGATAATTAATGCAGGTTGCTATAATGAATTTGATCATAATTTATTGCCTAATGCCGATACAGGACACACCCGACTCACTCAATCCCTACTTAATGTATTGATTTAATAATATGATAGAACGCCAGTTTGCACAACCCCAGCCTCTTAAAGGGACACTCCAGCCCTCAAACATTTTTCCAACATCATAGTCACAAAAAAACACATTTTCACATTTTCTGAACTTCCTAAACTGGCCTCCGTACGTTTTTGAGTTCACTCGCAGTGACATCACTGGTGAGTGAATGAAACAACAGGGCAGGATATCAGTTAACTTTCGTATCTGTTCTCTTCATGCACTTGAATCAAGTTGATTGGATACTAAAACTGCACATTTTTTGCGGCAATATTATGCATTACATTCTTCCGTAAATAGCTATATAGCTACATATATAGAGTTAGAATGGTTTTTTTTCAACAATGGTGAGTGCAAGTGAGGAAATACCTGAAGAGCTTATAATATCCAACTATACGTTTGAGCTGGAATACAGTGAGGAAAAAATATGGGAAGGGCTCCTGCCTAACTTTATCTGTTGGATCAATATAGCCACTGTTTTGCTGCTGTCCACCGGGGTCCAGCTCTCAGTGGCAACAGAGATAGAAAATGTTTTGTTGTTAAGAGTGGGACAAGAAAATGTTTTACTTTCAACCATTTTTTGCCAAGAAGATGAAAGATTTCATCTGTTTGTTAGATCATTTAAGTTCCGATACTGAAATGGACTGAAGTGGTTTTGAAAAAAACTGCTAGGCCCAGATGGAGGACCAAATTATCACAGGTAAGGATCTGATTACCATTAATCACCTCCTTGGTGGCTGGGGTTAGACTTTATTTGCTCCAATGTAGCATCTTGTAATTGTGTAAATACTTGGAGGAGAGAAAAAAATGCCTCAGAATACTGCTAACTCTGTTCTCTTTAAAGCCAGGCTGGTTGTATACTTTGTGTTGCAACTGTTTGGAAATAATGGCTGATAGACAAGTTATAGTAATGGGTGAGTGGTAGGGCTGTAACGATATGTGTTATGAAACCGAAATCGCGACACTCAGATCCACGAACCCGTGTCGCGGTCTAAGAAGGCAGAATTGCGACACACCCCTTCCAACTCTGAGTTATCCTTCCTGTCCAGATCTAATGCAACCACATCTTTAAATTACTATTAGTATTATTTGAAGTGAACATTATAAAATATGTAGACCTACACCACAAAACTAGTTGAGGATAAATTATTTAATTTTACGTGTCATCTGACTACCTTTCCAATCATGTGAAGCCTACCTGCAAAAGTTGAGCTAGTTGAATAACGTGTCCGCAGATCATTAAAAAGACTACTTTTATTTTTGTTTTCCAGAATTTAAGGTCTAAAAATGTCTCAAAGAAATTTGACATTAATGCTATTTTTGTTCAATTTTTGTCGAAAGAAGCCATAAACGCCTTCTCTTAGAAACATTTAGGTAGCAACTGCTGGCAGATTATAGTAATAGCAGGTGATTGTGGCAGCTCCATGCATTTACCTCACAGCAACGCAGCTAATTTATTCGTTAGTTACCTTATAAGCTTTGTCTGTTTGTGAGTATTGTTTATGATATTTTATTTGTGTCCTTGCAGCTTTGTTTACTGAAACATATTTCTTGTGATCAGTATTATATCGCGCATCTCTCAGTACATCAAAGCAACGAAAATAATGATCTACCCATTGAGCAGTTAATCTCCACGTTCTCATTCTGTTTCATTCGCGCAGCGCAGACAGTGTGGAGCCATGTATTACTTTTGAACAATTTTTTCTACCGACTGAACAGCCAGGCTTTGTGGAGTTTCTTCTAATTAGTTTGAAATGCTGGTCACGAGTGTGAAACAGAAGCCATTTAATTTACTTTGTAAATGTAAGAGAACTTGATTGAAGAAGGATTTTCGACATGCCCGAATCATCTTCACAATGGAGTTTAGTTCCGTTTGTCTTTCAACAGTATTTTGTTACATAGACAACATAAGTGTTATAGCTTTGGCTGTTCATTAATTTTACTTAGGTATTTTGTTAATAATTAGCCTAGTTAATATTGTACTTTGGTCAGTTTACAGGTTTTTTAAATGTTATTTTTAGTAAATATCTTTTTTTTTTCTCACCCCCCCAAAAAAGAATTGAGGTTTGTATCGAACCGTGGGTAAAAAATCGTAATACGAACTGAATTGTGAGTTTGGTGTATCGTTACAGCCCTAGTGAGTGGTTAACTGGCTAACTACCGGTAGTTTGCTGTCTGGAGTTTTCATGTAGCCCCCGGCCTATCTGGAGTGGAGAATACTACTAACTCATAGAATACTACTAACTCTGTTCTATTTAAAGTGAGGTTGGTTGTATAACTTTTGGTGCAATTGTTTGGAAATAACGACCAAATGACAAGTTATAGTTATGGATGAGTGGCTAACATAGACCGTATATAGCACTGGACGTAACATGTGTGACGTCACCCATTGGTTTGTGACGATCTGATTAGAGTCGACGAGCTGGCCGTTACGGGTGCAGCCATCATGGTTGCAGATACGTCTGAGTATATGTTTAGACAAGAGGAGGTGTCTGACTGTGATGTTAGCTGAGAGTTGGCAATGCTGTTTACGCTTTATGTTACATTACACACTTTCACTGGCACAGTCAATGTCAATCACATCATAGACACTCCCTAAAACACTCCCTGATTTATCGCCAATTTTAAAATCGACAAGATCATAACAAAAAAATTAACATAATTCTGTATTGCATGAGGCTTAAATCTAGCAATTGAGACCATATACTCATTATGAAACATATACTCATCAGTAATAAATCAATTGAGAAGTGGCTCAAATTCTCATAGGCTTATACAGAAACCAAGCTCTTTTGCAACCAGACGTATCGCCCCCAGCTGGAATTCAGATGGAATGTAGGTTTAAGGCACTTCCTCATTTACGTCACTTTGCCAAACCGGATTGAATTCTGGCCATTGTGGTATTTAAGGTACAATCTGATACAGAAGCAATCGAACTGTACTCTCGACTGTTTTCGGAACAAAATGCAGGAACAGCACTGTATATGACGTTGATCAGTCTAGGGTATCATTTTTAAATACTATATTGAATTGGTCTTTAAGTTAAACAGACTCATGAACGAGAGTCATACAATGTAATCGTTAAATTGAATGGTAAGCAAATTTTCAATTACTGGAAGGAGGGTCTAGCATGCATTGTTACTGACTCAAATGAACAAAATTATTGATTTGTTCTTTTGACAGAATGACTTGAAATTATCTTAGTCAGTTGTAAGATGTGTATAGAGTTTCTGACTGACCACTTTTTTTCATGGTACAAAAGAAGAATAATGCCTTCTGTAGCAAAATCATCTTCATGCATGACAAGGTCCTACTAGGCCATTGAGTGATTTATATACCAATAAAATCAATCCTAAATGTAACTGGAAGCCAGTGTAAAGACCTGAGGACTGGTGTGATATGATCATATTTTCTGGTTCTGCGTAGAATCCTGGCAGCAGCGTTCTGTACGAGCTGTAGCTGTCTTGTGGTCTTTTTGGGAAGACCAGTGAGGAAGCCATTACAATAATCCACCCTGCTGGTGATGAAAGCTTGAACAGGTTTCTCTAAGTCTTGTCTGGAAACAAAGCATCTAATAATAGACATCAGATAATATGCTGATTTAGTTATTGCTTTAACATGACTACCGAAACTTAACTCTGACTCCAGAATCACACCAAGATTCCTGTCTTGATCTTTGGTTGTTTGACCCCTAGAATCAAGGTATGCGTGAACATGAATGTATATTTGTGGTCAAAAACACTGATCAATGAATGTAAACTTCCTGTATACATTATAAATGTACACTATGGAACAAAGAAAAGCATTAAGAAGAAATGAGAGGTGAAAAGCAAGAGAGACAGAGATGGACATAAACGAAGGAGCCAACAGAACAGGACATAAGAGAGATAAAGCAATGGGCAGAGAAAATATACATTTCTCATAGAAGTGATTACAAACCTAGAAGAGCCTTTGGTAGATTAACTACAAGCCTGTCACTGTGCAATAATCCATCAGTCACATGTCTGGTCTCATAATGAATTCACCACTACTAAACTGCGGCTTGTTGACATGCTGTGCAATGAATGGTGTCATCTTCCCTCTGTCTATCACTTCCTCCAATTTGATGTTACCGCCCCTTCAAATCCCTAACATGACAGTCAATGTTTACACACATGTTGTCAGGTTTACTTCCCGTCTGGAGGAACACGCAGCCAATTTGTAAGGACTTGCGGGTACAAAACAGGGCCCGGTTCCCCAAAACGTTCTTATCGCTAAGTAGTTCTTAACCTATTCCTTAACCTCTCTCTTAACCTAATGGCACGGTTCCCGAAACGTTCGTACGCTAAGTATATCTTCTGTAAGTCATACTTTCGTAAGGTTGGTCTGGACCATTCGTAGCTCTCTCTTAGCGTTGTTTGAGCTCAAGCCGCTAGTCG